>JACVVK020000339.1:282500-397500 GCA_018292915.2 Batillaria attramentaria | reverse complement strand
GCTCCTCAAAATCGACAGGCACGTTGACAGCGGAAAAGACTTCTCGTACGGAGCTCATCAACTCTGGACCAACGCCATCACCCGGTACAAGTGTCACTGTGTGCCGACCTTCAGGGTGTGAGACAGGCTCTGCGATTGACTGGAAGAAATTTCTTCATGACCCATCACACTCTTGCAGACTAGGCTAAGACAACTACAAGTACGTGTATCGTGAAATTGATTTACTCTCTCATTTATTCCTTATTTAAAAAAAAAAAAACCCAAAAAAAACCTCTTCCTCTCCCCAAAACTCCTAGCATGTTCTTCCTCAGCCTCATTATACAACAGGCAACACTCAAGCTGAACTCAGCTGCGCAAAGTAATCTTGACATCAATACTTCCACTGTATGAATTTTGACGACCTGAATATCACAAGACTAACTTCACACTGCAAATAAACACAGCGTCTGATTTATAACATGATAGATACTGTATTGCTCTCACTGACAACTGCTGTTAGTGTTATACAAGTAGCTGAGTGAGACTGTTGGCATTGGTGGTGGTGGTGGGGGGGGGGGGTATGGGAGGGATGGAGGTTTTGGCAGGATACTTTACAAACAAGAGTGGATTTCTCCTCACCACTGGTGAAGCAACTTTGCTGCTTCTATGGAATTTTCTCCGGCACAAAACAAACACACTGGGCTGGAATCGGATGAAAACATGAAACAGAAGGAACACAACACTAAAAGTGAAACAACATCCAATAACAGAACATGCAAAACATGACAATAAACAACAATCATTTTTATCAATTCACTGATCTGATATTAACTTAAGTCTCGCACATGGTGTATGCAGTTTTTCACACGTTATTTTGGTCGCAGCACGAAGGTCATGCTGCAATCTTGTGATACTGATCTCAGGCAGGGTCCATACAGGTCCATACAGGTCCATACAGGTTCATACAGGTCCATACAGGTCCATACAGGTCCACAGTCTCAAAAATTCATGACTTTTCCATGACTTTTCGTAGCCAACTCTCCTGTTTTCCATGACACCTTCCTCACCCTCTTTCACACTGACACACGCGAGGGTAGAAATTAAAAGCTTATCCAAGTTATCGCAGTCAGCAAGACCAATGTTCAGAGTTAGTCATTAGCCATTATGGGAAGGCAGTTTGTTGGTATTTTTGGCAATCAGTCCAGTGAGTAATCATCAAGCTGACCGCTTCACTGTTGGGCTCAAAATAGCTTCCATAAAATTCTGAAATTCCATGACTTTTCATGACTCTTGAGATAATTTCATGACTTTCCAGTCCAAATTCCATGACTTTTCCAGGATTCCATGACCTGTATGGACCCTGGATCTGAAATATGTCTACTGCTACAAATGCAGACATTGGACAATAATCTTCAGATAGATAAAAAATAACCATTCATGTACCAATGGCAAATAATCATAATAAAATGAAAAAAAAATTAAAAAATTAAGATAAACATAAGAGATCAACGCTGTGACCAGCTGTGTTTCTTCTCTCTGTTATTTTGAAAATGTTTTATAATCTTAACACTTCAGTACAGTTCAATCAAAAACTGTAATACTAATAGACTGGTCATTCAGTTGAAGTGATAACAGATGCATGATGATCATTGATCTATATTATATATGTAGTCTAGACATGGGCATGTCAGGATTACACTAGTTAAAAAGTTTCTGCAAATGCAATGCAAGTGGTGCATGTGATTTGGTTTACTATTAACTAATCCACTATTTGTGCCTGCCATGGTTTACTATTAACTACTCCACTATTTGTGCCTGCCATAACTGCTGTACATTCAACTCGAGAACTAAGAAAAATGAACCAAAAGAAATGAATAAAACAGAACATCAAAGACCTACTAAAAAACAAAAACATTCAGCAAAAGAACAAATAAAATCACAGCAAAGAATGGAAAACAAAAAAAGGTGTAAACCAGTTCCATCAAACTGAAGTAATACTAATACACACCGAATCAGCCATAGAATCTACTGGTTTGGATACAGCGGGGATGTACACATGAAACTGAATAAAGCAAAAGGCAGAACAGCATAGTGACAGTCATTGATATGTCACATTCACTTTTGTCCGCATGAAAGCTTTTTGAAAATGAAATGCTGGGAAATGATACCTGACAAGGATTGTGCTTGCATGATTACTAGGTGAGTGTCATCTAATTTACAGTCAATGATCGTTATTTCCCTGACAATTTAAACAAGCCATGAGCTTATGATCCGCAGGCTGTCCTCTTCTTCATTACCAGGAATGCACATTTTCCACAGCTTCTATAGGACAAAGTGTCCTGGAAATAGCAAAGTGATAGGACACAGTGTCCTGGCCACTTAGTGGCAATAAAAATTTTAAATTTTAAAAATTTTAATAGGACAAATGTCCGCTTGAGGTGGGAAAAATAGGACATTTGAAATTTTTATAGGTCAGTGTCCTGGGACCGACTTAAATGTGCAACCCTGCATTACTGTTTCGCGTCACTCCTACCGGTGGCTCAAATATTACACGTCATGACATCTCTTTCTAGCGAAATGACTCCTCAAAAGCCCCGCTATCGCAAGTATTCTATCTACCCTATCGCGCAAAGAACCAAAGCGTTCATCTTGGATGGTCTGGGCATTAGATCCGATCAGGTTTTGGGTGATTTTTGGATAGGTGCTGACTTCCACGAACATTTTAGAATGCAAAATGCAGCTAAACCATTTAGGATTTGCTCTGTATTGGTCGTGTATGGGCTGCATCACACCGGGACACGTTCAGGCGCTATTTTTGACACTTTCTGACCTTATATTGGCGATTTTAAGACCAGCCGTTTGGGAAGGGCAGTTTTTCAATGTCAGCCTAAGAGACGAAATCAGGGAGAAAATAGAGAACAACAAAAAACGAGAGAAGATAGAAAGACCAATCGATATCCATCAGATCCATAGAGACAGGCGTATATGACAAGTCAAGAACCCTCACCACTTTGCTAGAAAATGCCCTCGACGGCGATGGCAGCCCAAACCGATGCAGAAGCATACGAGTCGACCTCAAGGTTGATGCCATCTTGCCGGTTATGACGACATAGGTGCAGGGAGATCTTCGTGTCATTTTCACATAACACAAAGTGGACCTTTCGCTGCCACTGCGCATTTCACACATTCAAATACATCATTTGACATTTTCAAAACCTAAGGAGATAACTACACTAAATATTAGTCAAGACAAAAGACTGCATGCGGTGTGTGTTTGCTTTCGGCAAGTATAGCAGGGAGACGTAGCTTCTCCGCCGCGCACATGCATCACCAAAGCCGCCGATTCACGGCAATGCCGGAAATAAAAGGACGAACTTGTATAGGTAGTTACTCCAAGGAGTAAAAAGTTGCGCTTACTCCTAAACATTCCTGTTTGCTCTGGCTGTGTGAACTGGGTCTGTTTGTGTTACACGTACTTGCTCATCACAGTTAAGGATACATCAAATCTGACTCACTTGGCAGTCTAGCTGGATTGAATAGTGTTCAGCTGGACTGTTCATGCAGTTAGGGTGGCTGTCCCTTCCCGGCATAACCCGTCCACAAGGGTCATCCCCAACGATGTCTTGCAGCGTGGGATGTTAGACCCCACTAACCAACAAAGTCAGTGGGGAGGCACGGCCAGGGCTCAGCATGTTTACCTACTGGCAACTGATGTGCACCCTGTCACCGACATCAACCCAAAACTAGGACTCATCAAGTAACAAAACAAAACAAACAAAAAAACTACGCAAAAAGAGAAAGAAAGAAAGTGTTTAGATACAACTTACCAGAGCTGCCCGTTTCCTCTGGTTGTGTGAACTTGGTCCGTCTTGTAACTTCCCTATCACATTAAAACTTGTGAACCACGACAGTCACAGTGATCCTCTTACGTGTATGCCCTTCATCTCTAGCCATGTGACTGGCGTTAATCACAGTCAAGCATACATGGTGGCCAAAATACCAGCGTACCTACCTATACCTACCTACTGCAAGGTCGCAATATACCACAACTTTCTTGTGTTCACACACAAACGCAAGTTTTGCCAAGTCAGTCAGATTCAGCTAGTAAGTGAGAACTGTCAAGTGACAGTCTAATCAGACAGGGGAAATGCCAACCAATGCCAACTGCGGAATGTGACCTGCACAGCGGATAATACTCTTCGTGACAAAGTCGTGTGGTTTTTGTTCAGTATGTTGCAGAGAACCATCACAAGTTATGTTCACATGCCACGTACATAAATGTCACACACACAGACAAATTTTTTTTGGTTTTTTTTATTCATCTTCAATGTCCATGATTTTTTTTTTCAGATCCAGGTTAAAAAATCATGCAAATGTACACTACATGCAAATATATAAATCACGTTGTGCCAAAACCAATAGTAAATTACTTGACAAAATCTTTGACACATGTAAAGCAAGAACTCTTCATGTTCACAAACACTGGCTGCACTGGGTAGAAGGAAAGGGAAACCAACCAACCATTCAACCAACCAACCATTCAACCAACCAGAAACACAAGAGTGTACAGATCGACTGATGTGTGTAAATCTGGCCTAGCATTTCAACAATCAAAGAACTTAAAAAAAAAAAAAAAAAAATTCAAGGGTCATATCCCCTATTTGTGATCACAACCCCAGTGACAGTGCACAACGTCACAAACTGAAGAACTGTAAATTGTAATTGTTTAGGCAGAAAAGTGTCGTTCCCACACTGGCAGATTGTTTCCTTCTGATATTCACAATCATGATCTCACGTAGGAAAGAAATTTACAACCTGTACGATTCTCACGTCACAGATCAGTAAACATCAATGCCACCCTCACTATATATATACGAGATCTGAGATTCTAAAATGATCAAACTTGCACAAGCACTCATTAAAAATCTGTATTTTGGTGATAAAAACATAAGATCTATAAAACATGCATGATTTTTCACACATCTGCACTTTCTCTTAAAAAAAAAAAAATGAAGAGAATGTACACATATTTCTTGTAAAACTATCAACCTGTAAAAATCTGTAATCTTTCCAAAAAATAAATAAATAAAAATGCGGCAGGCTAAAAATCATGAAAGGTAGCTCTGGAGAAGGTGAATTCCCGTTTTATCTTAAAGTAAAAAGGCCTCCAACGAGGTGGTTTAGGAGATAGCCATCATTACATCTGTCCACACACACACACACACAGAGCCACACACACGTCTCACAACTCCCGCCAAAAAGAACGCAGCAGCATATGTGCATGTCAAGTGTCTATGACGCAGATTTTGTTACGTCACTGTGTGCGTGAAAGTAAGTATTGTGTGGAGAAACGTCACAGTCTTGTTTTGTATCACGAAACTTGCTGCTGCTCGTATCAAAATCTGCCCCATCTCATAAAGTTGTTTCTCTATAGAGAAACCAACAACAAAAAACCAAAAAAAAACTATAGATCGAGATACAAACAAGCCAATAATAGGAGACCTAAAAAAAAATCCCTGCTGAGAGGAACGGGAAGTTCCTAAGGAATGTGTGCCGTAATTCAATTTATGTACAAGCCATGCGCACATAGCTTACAGTATACATGTATGTTGAGCTCAGTTTGTTACAACAGCTACAAACAGATCTAAAAATAGATGTACCTGCACCATTTCTGGGCTAAAAATAGACTTGTGGGACAAGCTGCCAGAATGGAACAAGCACAACATGGTGATCTAATTATATTATGCAGTATGGATCAGCACAACTTATTAATAACTACATGTCATAAAAATCCATATCAGGGAATTATGCTGCTAATCTTGTGCAGTGTCAGTTTTGACCCATTAGTATGGTATTGATGATTCTATTAGTAATTTATATAAACAGTAAATAAGCATCAAATGTGGGAGAGTGTGTGTGTGTGTGTGGTTTTCTTAACTAAATTATACCCTCATTTCTGCTCAGGTCAAATGTGTGGTTCACATCTCAAGATGACTGCAAAAGAAAAGCAGCCGCCATGGCAATCACTCCTGTCTTGAGCCACGATGTAGAACCAGTTTTTCCAGTGCCATCATGGGTGCTTCGAACGCAAGAGAGACAACGGCTGACACCATGTAACATGCCACCAACAAAGCCAGGAACAGAACCACCTGAAATTCAAAAAGTTACAAAAGGTTGTATGTTATATAGAGTTCATACACATTTTACAGTCATTTTGCCTGCAATGATATAGTTGAGTAATTAACTGTTTGAAAAAATCTAAAATTTGGCAAAAGAAGACAAACACACAGGGCGGACAGTACATACAATTCATTTGATTTTCAAATTGCTAAAACCATTTGCCCTAAATGGTTAGAACCATATTTAACTGGGTATAATAAATAAATTGATTGATTTGGCTTACTCTTTGATTACTGGCTAATTACTGACTGCCTACTTGATTAACTGATTGTCTGAATTTTACCCCTGTGGCATTAGCGTCCAGTATTCTACAGTCAACTCAGGGTGTTCAAGTTCCATGTTGCCTCGTTAGTTTTTGACCAAGACTTGGCTGATAAGTACCACTTCAGTATCTTTTACACCCGACCCTACCAATAATAGCTGAACTGAGTTGTAACACTGACCACATTAGCGTCACTGTAGTAGAAAAGTGTGTCCCTGCTGAAGCAGTATCCGTACAGCATCATGATGTGAAGAAGATAGATACAGTATGTCAGACGACTTAGAGGCATCAGCGCTGGCCAGGACAGGATGGTATTCACAAACCCTGTACACACACACACACACACACACACACACACACACACACACACACACACACACGGTGTCAGCATCATTGCATTGACAGGAAATTTACTGTTTAGAGTAGACAAGAGACACTCAACTGACTTTTCAAACATTACACATGCAGCCAAAGATGCAGAATCAGCGGGTAAAAATTATAAAGAAAAATTACAAGGCACTGTGTCCACCTCATCCCACTACGGCATTCACTGGCTGAGACAAAACAAAAGTGTCATCCAATCCAATCTAATGCCGGCTTACATATCGCAGCATTAGTGTCATGCAGCATTAGTGTCATGCAACATTAGCATGCGCAGTGTGAGACAGTGACTTTTTTCAGCTGACAAGCACAACCTGAGACAGTTTTATCTCAAGCCTTACTGGTGAGATTTTTTATCATCATTCATTTCTCATCATTAGTCTAAAGTTTGCGCTCAAGTCTGTTTTAGTGTTTAGAGCACACACACAATCTATATGTGCCTATCACAATCCGCTGCCCTATAGCACACCCTACCTCCATTTCCAGTGACACAAGCGAAAATGACCCAAGCGACGCAGGCCCCCCACACCGTACGGTTCACAGCGTTGTACAGCGCAGACACCGGTAGTGACACAAGATGGCCGTGGGAAGTCTCGTAAAGTCCGTACAGCACCGCCAGCGCACACGCTGCTGCTACCGCCCAGCACAACAGGTTCACCATCTGCACGTAAGGGACGAACGGTCAGTGGAAGGAACGTGTGATGGGATCCTTGTGCTCACTGAGCCATATGGAAACCAACATCTACTACTAGTAGTGAAGTACTACCGAATAGACAGATCTACGGTCCATGAGATCCAAAGAGGAAAAGTGCACAGCATTTAGTGACGACGTTGCAAAACCACAAGCACACGTCTGTCAAAATACTGCGTTATGCTAGGCATGTCCAGACGCATGTTCCCGCAGGAATTTCTTGTAAAAATCAGACTAAAATCTGTGCGATTTGGTGATTTTGTGCATGACGTTAGCTGCTTCACAGGAGGAAACACTTCTTAAGGAGGAAAAATGTTAGAACTGGACTAAATAATTAGACTAAAACTGTGCAGTTTGGGGTGTTTTGGCATGAATTTAAGTACTTCACAGGAGGAAACAAACTTTTTGGGGGGTGGGAAGAAAATTTGTAGCCAAAGGTGGAAATCCGATTTTAAGCCGTGATCTCTTTGAAATCTGTTGTCACGTGTTTTTATTGCTGCTGCAGAACTGATGCAAAATGAAGGCAACTAGCTCCTGACAGTTATTATTGACATCACAAGAAACTTGATTTGGAGAGCTGGTGAATTCAGAAGAGTAAAAACCATCCACCCGTCAGAGAGAAACAGAAAGCTGTTTGTGAATAGTCAAGACACACACTTACCATGACTACAGCAACATCAAAAGTAGGGCCGTTAAAAAGCTTGATTTATCAGAAGCTTGAACAACTTATAAATGACATGCATTGCTGTCAGCAAACACTGGATGCATGCTCAAACAAAGGGGGACAATGTTGGCACTAAGAGTAAGATTTGTCATTGAAGTATCCTCTGAACAAAGAACCAGCCTCACCTTGTTGATTCGCAGACGACAATCGGTGCGGTAAAGTAGGTATCCAGTCAACATACCCACGATGTATGGACCCATGCGACAATAAGGCTTGACATAGTACACTTGTTGGTAGTTAGCCCTGTAAACAATGTGCCACAAGACAGCTTGATATAGTACACTTGTTGGTAGTTTAGCCCTGTAAACAACCTGCCACAAGACAGCTTGATATAGTACACTTGTTGGTAGTTAGCCCTGTAAACAATGTGCCACAAGACAGCTTGATATAGTACACTTGTTGGTAGTTAGCCCTGTAAACAACGTGCCACAAGACAGCTTGATATAGTACACTTGTTGGTAGTTAGCCCTGTAAACAACGTGCCACAAGACAGCTTGATATAGTACACTTGTTGGTAGTTAGCCCTGTAAACAACGTGCCACAAGACAGCTTGATATAGTACACTTGTTGGTAGTTAGCCCTGTAAACAATGTGCCACAAGACAGCTTGATATAGTACACTTGTTGGTAGTTAGCCCTGTAAACAACGTGCCACAAGACAGCTTGATACAGTACACTTGTTGGTAGTTAGCCCTGTAAACAACCTGCCCAAGACAGCTTGATACAGTACACTCGTTGGTAGTTAGCCCTGTAAACAACGTGCCACAAGACAGCTTGATATAGTACACTCGTTGGTAGTTAGCCCTGTAAACAATGTGCCACAAGACAGCTTGATATAGTACACTCGTTGGTAGTTAGCCCTGTAAACAACGTGCCACAAGACAGCTTGATAATATTATAGTACACTCGTTGGTAGTTAGCCCTGTAATCAACAATAACATGCAACAATTCAGCTGATATCAAACACCTGCTCATACACAGCAGTGGCAAAAAACAAAAACAAAAAATCCACAACCAAACACATTAACAACAAGAGAACAACAAAAATGTTTTCCATGAGCATAGATAGGCATAATTTGTCACGTGTGACCAGTGATCTGATGCTCAAATGATTTGAAAGTGGGCTACATGAAAGGGCAACAACTTAGACAAATAAATACAGAGTTACCCACCCAGTACTGGCAGCGTCTACCCCGGCCAACAGGCCTGGCGGGAGATGGTCGTGCATGGTGATGGCGGCTGGCGTCACTGTCGTTGCTATCAGAAAAAACATGGCAGACACAAGCCCCATGATCGGAGAACTGCAATGCACATAGCATAAACATTAGTGAGGCACACTTTCAGGAATTATGCAGCTTCAAATATCGATGCTGGTCAGGACTTGTGAGTTTGTATCAGTTAAAGCCTCAATACACTTATGCCCTTCAATTCAATGTGCATATCGTTATTTTAAGGTACTAGGTACTGTTCAAAATACTAATGAGCATTTTTTTTTTCTTGCAGCAGTACGTATTATGTGAAAGATGAATGACTGGACTTTACATTTTTGCACTGACTGAGAAGAAATAACAAAGAACAAATTCACAGAAGAAAAGACAGCACATGTATAGAGGGAAGTAAGTACTCACTAATACAGAGGCACAAAAATGAGAGGACTGAGCACGTAGAACTGCATATCGTTGGCCAGATACCACGACTGTCCCAAACACTGAAACACAAGCACACACAGGTGAAAGGCCAATCTCCCATCACTGTCTTCACAGATCTTTGTAGCTCTTTTTTCTAGTGTTCAACATTGTACCACTTACACCTGCACAGTGACATCATCTCAGAAACTGGCACAGAGCCAACAGAACGGTACACCATCATGTGACACAAGTATCGTAACAGCAGAAGGGTACAGAGTCATGTGACACAAGAATCCTAAGGAGTCAACGAGTGTTGTGGCCACAGTTATCCACCGAGTAGATACATGTAGAATTTTAGAGTTTGACAGCTCATACAGCCTGGTAAAAACACCAGAGCTCTATTGATCACTAAGATGGACTACTGGGAGTATACGTGCCAGCGCACGAGTGAAACATGCTGAAAAGCCTACCAATCCTAGGTAAGTCACATTTAAACATTGGTTATATATACCATGCTGTTTGTCTGAGCTTAATTTAAAATTACCTGCCTTGAGTTCAGCTCTAAGTGTCAGTACTGGCTTGTTGAAAACAATGATGCCAATTCAAAATAAAACACAAGACATGGAAGCATAAGCGTACAATTTTATCGAGGTCGACAAAGTTATTGATGTAGAGCAAGTTTGTCCACCACGATGTTTTACAGTTGTCACGGTCGCCCTGTTTGTCCAACCACAGCGGCCCGCTGCCCCAGTAACGCCCCAGACACATGTAGACCACAATGATCAACATGTAGGGAGGGGTCAGTCTGCAACGACGTCAGTAATGATAATGATTACATAATAATAAGAATTATTATTGTTTTTACTATTAATACAGGTGTTTACCCGACTGCTGAGTTAGAACGCCACAAACTGAACTCAATATGCACACTCACATGAATCAAACCGTCATGCACCAAGCAGACATCAACACATCACAACCACATGGTGGCTCAGCTCAGTCATTCAAGTGTCAGACTGTAGCAAGACTCTACTCTCTCTGTTGTGTTTTTTCTCGATGCACATATTATAATTTTTTTTTAATACAATTTTGAGATCAGCAATGTACAAAAGAATCACCAGGCAAACCTTGAACATGACAAGTCATGGTGTTACAAGTCATGGTGTTACAAGTCATGGTGTTACAAGTCATGGTGTTACAAGTCATGGTGTTACAAGTCATGGTGTTACAAGCGCTCTCAAAGCAACAGCTCTCTTTCTTCTTAGCTCAAGAAAATCTCTCACACCATGACCCGTACCTCCAAAAGCGATGGAAGTAGAACATGAACCAGTTAAGTTTCCCCGCCGTGCGTTTCATTTCCTTCAGAGACAGATACGCCACCAGCAGTCCGCTGTAACATTTCACACACGTGCACAGCTCAATAACTGTAACATTTCACACACGTGCACAGCTCAATAACTGTTACATTTCACACACGTGCACAGCTCAATAACTGTAACATTTCACACACGTACACAGCTCAATAACTGTTACATTTCACACACGTGCACAGCTCAATAACTGTTACATTTCACACACGTGCACAGCTCAATAACTGTTACATTTCACACACGTGCACAGCTCAATAACTGTAACATTTCACACACGTACACAGCTCAATAACTGTAACATTTCACACACGTACACAGCTCAATAACTGTAACATTTCACACACGTACACAGCTCAATAACTGTAACATTTCACACACGTACACAGCTCAATAACTGTTACATTTCATACATATGTACAAAGCTCAGTAAGTGTATGTATTTCACATACACAGCTCAATAACTGATATCAGCGATTAGCATTATGCAAACGTCTCCATCTGTGTACGTCGGTTCACTGTAACACCGACAACATTCCAATCCTTGTCCATGTCTGACACATTCACATCCATTCTGTATCAATCTTTTCTTCAGAGTGAGTTGTCCTTAACTCATTCAACCCGAGCCACATGTACCGCAATAGTTGTAACAGTTTGTTTACAGTTTTCCTCCCTTTCCACACTGTCTGCTGTCAGGTTACCTTGGCAACCCATTCAATGTGACATTCAAGTAAAGTACAGCATCTAAACAACACTTCCCCTAAATAATAACGTGCAATCATTTGGCCCAGGAGGGAGGCAGCTGGTACCAGATGTATGACAGTAGTGCCAGTGTACAAAGGGTAAAAACAACAACAACAACAACAAAAACAGGTGTTGTGCTATTGAAATATTAATTTCTAATGTCCATCAACCCAAAAGGTACCAACAACGAAAAAAAAAAAAAAAAAAGTTTGTTGATTGTGGTACAACATTCAACATTCTTTTCCAGAAAGAAAATGAACAAAAGCAAGGGGAAAACAGTGTTACGGGCAAATGGCTATATCACAAAAAGCTGAACATGTGTTTGCTGTTTGTACCTGAGGACGAAGAATGTATCGACAGACACAGTAGCGTTGGAGATTGCCTGGAACGTCCATCGCTGCGTTGCCCCCGCAAAGTAGGTCAACAAATTTGCTGGAATGCAGAACAACATGCAACACTCAGTCAGCAGACTAGCTATTGCCGCTAACAACCAACCAACCACCCAACCACCCACCCACCAACCAACCAATCAGCTGATCAATCATGATTCAGCCCACCAACCAGCTAGCCAGTCAAGTGTTTCTGACAGGTTTCAAATGGCCTCAAGCACCCTCATCCAGAATCTAATTGTAAGCCCTTTTACAATTTCTGCGAGTCCCTTAGTAATAAGTTTTTTTGGGTTTTTTTTTCGTGTTCTTTTCTGACCACTTTTCTGCTGCTGTCTCTGGCAGTGGGTTCATGTCTTCCATCACACTAGTTTGACTCACCGGTCTCTTTTTCTGGCCGGTCGTGAATCATCGCTAGTCACATCTACTCCCGCAACTAGTCTGTCATCAGTTTTGAGCAAAGATCGTTCAAATGACCAGGGCAGAACCAGAACAATGTGTGTGTCGCTGGGACGCAGTGACTTAAATTTTCTGTGTCATTTTCCGATTTCTGTGTGTATTTTACTCACTACAGTGCATGATGGGAAACACTGCAGTCAATCATAAGTCAATTAATCAATTCATCAATTTTACGTCATGTCAATCAATAAGGTTGTCATTTAATCAGTGAGTTAATAAATCAGTCAGTTAGTTATTTGATCAGTTTTAAGTCATTCAATCAGTCATTCATTCAATCATTCAGTCACTGAGTCGATCAGTCCGTAAGTCAGTAAATAATATTCATGTTTCACAATTAATACAATTTTCCACACAATCACATCACATGCAACTATCAGTCTGAATCTGACCTCAGTCTGTATCTCTGTCTGCACATAACAACGTAATGCAGAAATACGTCAAAACAAGCAACACTGACCAGCAACCCTTACAAACAATTTCACCCTTACATGCCGCCCCAACGGGCATCAGGAAGGTATGTCCAAGGACGACCCACGTCATGCTGAAGAATCGAACTCCATGCACGCAGGACAAAGTGCCGCCAGTCTGTTTGGTGGACAGTAACTTGGCGCCGTTTGTGTAGACAGAGAAACACATCAGCAACTTCGCCACAAAACCTGGTGAGGACAGACAGTAAACACGACAATAACCATGCACGATGACATTTGTAGACATGTCAATCATCTTGTGTCTTGTATCAAACCGTGTGAATGTTTACCCATATGAATCCACATGTCTATCAGCATGTTTATCTACATTTTTACCAACACATTTATCTACAAAAGAGTACTAACTCACCGGGCTCCGGTACCGTCGACTTTGCTCTTCCCCCAAGCAGCAGCGGCTGTGTTTCACCGAACATGTCACCGGAACCATTGTTGGTGATCAATTCCGCACCCTCTGTGTGCCACATGGGTAGTACCTTGTAGATGACATCCACCGCCGTACCGATCAACATCAAGGCGACAAACACACTGCAGACCACACTGCCAAGAATAGGGACACAAAATAATGTTACAACAGCTTCACACAGTAAATATCACACACTACACACCCCACATGCTGCAGGTTTTACACAATGAAATGTTTCACACAAATGATGGTAGACGTATTGTATGTTTCAAGTGTGAAGTGCTATAGTGTCGACTGTTCTTGTAAGGCTGCATTGTGCTGTAAACAAGGTTTGGGAAGGAAAGATCTAGAAAAAAGTTTGTGTTTGGGTTTTTTTCCTTTGAAGTAATTTTTAAAAATTTTTACTGCCTCCCTGAAACTTTAAATATTTTCCCCCTTAACACTTGGAGTACCGACTACTCATCAGTTTTAATGGGAATCCTGAACTTAATGTTTAGCATAATCATTTCCACACACAACAGCAACATATATGCTAAGATCCGCAGTCGCTTAGAATCCACTTACATCCCTGCTACACCCCAACTGTCCAGTGGTTTGTCCGGCTCTTGGCACGTCGCTGTAACAAGTGGGTTCTTCACGCCAATCTCCGTCAGCACTGCAGATGGATGAATTAAAATGTGTTTTATACAGGTGGAACTACAGGGGTCACATGAGATTCTTGTTATTGGGAGTACAGCAAGACTCTTTATACATGCATTGTAAAACTCCTATGTTGTTCTCAAGATTGGGTTCAGGCAACATTTCCAGGCTGCAAACTTACCTGTGCTGAATAAGATATGTATGTCTGTAGTGTTGCATGACCGTGGCACACACACCCCAAGGTTGACGGCTATGGGCATTGGAAGCTGTGGGGATGGCTGAAAGATAAGTTTGTTCAATAGTGACAACACGTTTACTTATGACAACCCATAAACACATCTGACACCATCTACACTAAATGACACTCAGGGCTCCCTAAACTGTGCGTCTGTGCGTAATTTACGCACTGAAGTAAAAAGTTACGTCCTAAAAAAAAATCGAGGGGGTACGTTGAAGCATTATGAACGAGATCTGTGCTTAGCTTGACGCACTACCTCTGCACTACCGTGCGTACGCCTATAATCTTGTTGTGATCGAGTGAGTGTTCTCCATTGCCTTGGCCGCGTTCAGTTCGGTTCTGTTTGTGGTTCTGTTTAACGCTCGCAGGCGTTAACTGTCTATTACTGCTGCAGATCGACGGCTACTACAGCCTCTCCCGCGTAGTGAACGTGCCCCATCTTTTTCCGCTTCTGCACTGAAACATCCGGCGGACAAAAATTTTTAGTCAGTGCTCTTGTTACAGATCGGATTCGCTTTCTCTGTGACGAATCATGCCACCGAAAACAGTGAAAGTTCAAAAGACTATGGACTTTTTCGTTGGTGGAAAAGTTGTGGAGGGGCTCGAGCCCTCGCCCGGCAGCGGGTGCACTTCGGCGTCGCATAGCTACGATTAAGACGTCGCATCAGAGTCGGCACAGAGCAGCAAAAAGTCAAGAGTCCCCTCCACAACCTGAACCTCCCCGCACCAAACGCATAGCCGCCCCCCCCCCCCCCCCCTCCGCCCACACAAGCCTTTTCTCTTTTCAGTTTTTTATAATTTTCCATGCACTAAAAACTTGAGAAATGATTCTGACCCTTTAAAAATTGAAAGTGGAGGTACAAAGACCCCCTAAAATTTTGAACTGGGGGTCAGTGGACCCTTTAGGTCTGTAGCTTTTAGGGAGCCCTGACACTGGAAAGAAAACTAAAATACTGTTATTTCATTCTGAATGGAGGGCAAGTGAGCTTTCCAAGCACAGAGATGGTTTTGCTAGTGTCAACAGCAAACTCAAAAACTAAAGCAAAAAGTTACTGTTATCATTGTGTAGTAATCGTCGTAAAATACAACAGTTAAGTACCGAGGTCTGTGCCGTCATGATTTTAACTCACCGCTGCAATCTGCCAGTTTGCTGTACAGTACTGGAGGGCAAAAGGGGCCTGGTTAGTGGACTTGTTGCCTTGGGAACCACTAGGGAGTGTCGTAGGAAAGGAAAGACACTCGTGATACGATCCCGGCCAGTTCAGGTTGATGTCAGCCATGTCTGGCGAGGGTTTTCCCATGGCATCCAGTACTAGGGGGGAACGACGACAGGGCAAGGTGTTAAAACACTTGGAGAATTAGTAGAAATACCCACTATACATCAGTTTATAAACACCCACTACACATCAGTTTAATTTACGGTTACTCAAAAGCATAGGTGGTATTTTCATGGTGGATGAATTGTCAGCAAAATGGGGATTTGCGCTGTGTGCATGTGAGTCTGTGTGTGTGTGTGTGAGAGAGAGTTGGTGTGTATGTGAGCTGGTGTGTGTGTGTTTATGTTTGTGTGTGTGCGCATTTGTGTGCATATATGTGTGTACACGTGTGTGTGTGTGTGTCTGAGAGAGAGAGAGATTGAGAGAAACTTACCATAAAAGGCCCATTTTTCTCTCTCTGTCAGCGAGATAATGGTTTGTGCCGTGTGGTTACTACAGGCCTCTGACAAGCCTTCTGTTAGATCTCTCAAGTCCTCTGACATGAAGGAGTTGAGTTTTTCCACCAGATCATGTTGAAATAAAACAGGGGACAGCAGAGTGGGATAGCGTTTTTCAAGCTCAGATCGGACAACGTCAATATCTCCACTCCGTGCCGCTGACGCGACCACAGAAGCGTGTGATATTGTTTCAAAATAGCCCGGAACATGCTGACCACGTAACAGAGGGAGAATCGACAGAATGACGACTGTTTTCACCAACATTTTGTCATGCCAAGAGATTTGACTGGTCATCGCACCAGTTTTATTCAGGTAGTACAGTTGTATTTTGAGTCTCCCAGGATCATAACACTGTGTGGATTGAACCCTGCAGCAGCTCAAAACAGGGATGGATTTACATGTATGTATCTGAAAAAAACAAAACCATAATAACTAAATAAGTCTTGTACATATGATACAAAAATATACACAGCACATTTACCTTCTGAAGCAGATGGAAATGGCATAAAACAGGTACCAAAAAAATTGTGCATTTATACATGTCATACTACATTTAAAGTTTCTTATTTTCCTCCATTTTAAAAAAAAAAACCTCAAGATGCAAAACCTAAAAAAAAACATGTGCCCCCCCCCCCCCCCTCACCCCTGCCCGGCCATCATAACAGCAAACTATTCTGATGGAAAAACTCGACCAGAAAAACTGTTTTGCCCTAAGAGTAAGCGCGGTAGACAGCACGAAGCAGGCGCCCATCACAGTCAGCACTACTTTGACGTAATCAGTCGACGTGCACTAACAAAGCTGGCAGTAAGGCACGACCGCTTCTTACCCAACACCTACCGATGGAAAGAAACCAGTCTGGTTAATTTCAAGAATCACATCTGGCAGAAAAAAGCTGCACTGAATCCTGCACACCACCACAAGACCGTCCCTTTGAAACACTGTAGTGATCACAGTCACGAGACTGTGACAGGGTGCAAACACAGACTACAGATATCTATTTATAGCTCTATGGGTACAGGCGGGTGCGTTGCCGTGACCCTCACGCTACAAAAACCGAAACAAAGAAAAGAAGCACCAGCACAAAATCTCACCCACTCTCTCTGTCCGGCCAATATCTTTGTGCAGCAAAACAATGCGGTGAAAATGATGCTGACAGCCACGCTGCAGAAGCAAGCAGACCAATGTGTTAGAGTTAGAGGACGGGTCGGAGTTGTACGAGTGCGTGCGTACCGATGGTGCAGTCTCGACTGGAGTGATATTTCCGGGCTTTGGGGGTGCTATTACCTCCCCTGGACAAGCTTGCCCCTCAGCGTTTGAGTTTGTTTGTTTTGGTTTCCGAGTGACACTGAGATCCACAATAAAAAGGTTCATCGCGCATATTTCGCATTTAGTATTTTTTCTTTGTTGTTGTTGTTGTTGTTTGTTCATTCATTTCTTGTATTTATTTGTTTCACTGAAGTATTCTTGAAGCTGTATGATAATACTGAAGAAGTTAAACTGACGGAGGTCGATTCAACATTAGTTCAAGTCAGTCCGGCACTTCAACTTGAAGTAAAATCAGTGCCTGACTGAATTAACATGACGTCACCACCAAGTCAGCTGACGTCAGTCGCGCACTGACCAAGAGTCGTCAGTTTCAGTGTCACTGAAAGTGAGGTGCCCCACATTATTTTAGTAAATCGGGGGGGGGGGGGGGGACTGACTTCATTAGTGGGTGAGGTATCCGACTTCCGATTCTGCACTGGTCGGGGGTTCGAACTGAATCTCTGTTGGGCCGCCAGGTTACCCAGTGTCACAATGATCACTGAAGTGGAGACTCGTCAGTTTAGAGTGAGTGAGTGCGTGAGTGAGTGCGTGAGTGAGTGCGTGAGTGAGTGAGTACCTCAGTGTCGTGTCTCGCCCTCGTCAGTGTACATACGCCGGCAATACATCGAGTCAAGTGTGCACGTTAAAGATCCCGTCAGTTTAGTTCCACTGACGATACGGGACTAAGTGAGGGGCCGCGGAACGGAGACCTGGCAATCACACGTTATGCATACAGCCTTACAGGGGAAAAAACTTGAAAATGGGTGGCGGCGTCGTACTATAGCGAGGCGCCGCCCCCCCCCCCCACCCCACCCGCCCCCGGCGTCACCCCTCCACCCACTGGCAGGCCTAGAGCAGGCACTGAGCTTGGAAAAACGAGTCACTGGTGACATGTCACATGATCCACCTGGCATGTCAGGAGGCCATAGCCGCTATGTCAAGTTTTACAGTCGTACGTGTCCCATACGGTCATCCGCCGTACATGCACGTGTCCCATACAGTCATATACTGTGTCCTACAGCTGTGCATGTCCCATCCGACTAAAGTTGTCTTATACCAACTGTGGCTGACCTCTATGTGTCATATCACTGTCCCCTGCGACTGACTGATTTGAATAGTCTGTAATTGAGTGTCTTACTGACAGGCGGCTACCTGTACCTGTCCCATGCAGCCATATTGCTGTGTCTTACAGCTGTAGGTGTCCATACCATATCAGTGTCTGATGTGTCTTACAGCTGTGCATGTCCCATACGACCATAGAGCTGTGCCTATCTTATGGCTACACTGTCCCATAGCTGAATGCCGTGTCCTAAAGCTGAGCGTGTCCTATAGCAGAGCGCCGTGTCCTATAGCCGCCGTGTCCTAAAGATGAACGCCGTGTCCTGTAGTTGAGCTCCGTGTCCTACAGCTGAGCGTATCCTATAGCCGCCGTGTCTAAAGATGAACGCCGTGTCCTATAGTTGAGGGTCATGCCCTACAGCTGAGCACCGTGTCCTACAGCTGAACGCCGTGTCCTAAAGATGAACGCCGTGTCCTGTAGTTGAGCTCCGTGTCCTACAGCTGAGCGTATCCTATAGCTGAGTGCCGTGTCCTATAGCTGAACGCCGCTGTGTCCTATAGCTGAACGCCGTGTCCTATAACCGCCTGTCCGTGTTCTGTAACTACATGCCTGGCTGGCTGTGTGGTGAATGTGGACGTCAGTGTGCACGACAGTGTGTACATGGCGTAATGGACTCTTTCTGTCCCCCTCCCAACACCACTTCCGGCTCTTACTATACAGCCATCGATTCTCCCCCATGCCGCCCGGAATCAAAGAGAGAGAGAGAGAGAGAGTGTGTGTGTGTGTGTGTGTGTGTGTGTGTGTGTGTGTGTGTGTGTGTGTGTGTGTGTGTGTGTGTGTGTGTGTGTGAGAGAGAGAGAGAGAGAGAGAGAGAGAGAGTGTGTGTGTGTGTGTGTGTGTGTGTGTGTGTGTGTGTGTGTGTGTGTGTGTGTGTTTTGGAGAGAGAAAGGGAGAGAGAGAGAGAGAGAGAGAGAGAGAGTGTGTGTGTGTGTGTGTGTGTGTGTGTGTGTGTGTGTGTGTGTGTGTGTGTGTGTGTGTGTGTGTGTGTGTGTGTGTGTGTGTGTGTGAGAGAGAGAAAGGGAGAGAGAGAGAGAGAGAGTAATGCTGACTTCAGTCAACACTGAGTAAAGTTAGTCCACAGAAGCCCGGAATAAAACAACCGACAAAATGACATGTTAGGCATCTTCATGAATACTAACACTCCCTCACAAATGATACTACTATTAGATCTACGAAAAGTACCCCCCCCCCCCCCCCTACACACACACACACACACACACACACACACACACACACACACACACACACACACGCACACACACACACAGTTGGGAGGGGGAGCGTGGGGGGAAGACCGTGGGGGGGGGGGGCGTGGTAATATAGTGACACAGTAGTACTTTTACTTGAAGCCTGGTGCAACCTTTGGCGATACAGTTAGTTAATTCTTGAATGAAATGGTCGGCAAACGGGCCGTACCGACATTCTTATTTGCTTTAAAAAAACAACAACAACAACCCCAAAATAAACAAACAAACAACAACAAAACCCAAACAAAACAAAACACGACAGCAACAAAACCTTATGCAACAGATCAATATCGAAGACAGCAGGCGGGTACGAGTTGGAGTGTGTGGGACCAGACCTTGACGTCACACGTGAGACTCGATTGTAAGAGGATACAACTCAAGCCTGGAGCGGGCGAGGGGCAGAGCGGGGGTGGGGGTGACTTCCGTGGCTTTGGTCGGCCAAGAGCTGCCTCATTTGTTGTGAATGGGAAGGATTGAACAGTCGCCATTGCTGATCGCCCGCAATTACAGCCAGCCAATGGGAGACGAGTTGATGTGGAGGTGATCAATATGGAATATCTGTAAGGAGTGGAGATCAGCGTGTTCACCCCGCGCTCTGCTAACAGTCAAAACGCGCTGCACTCTCCGTTTGTGTTGACACTTTTCTCTGGACATTTTCCTTTAAATTTTGTTCCCCCCTCCCCCCCCCCCCCCACACACACGCACACACACCCCACCCCCGTTTTTTTTTTCCAGTCTAGCCAAAAAAACCAAGGAGTTTAGGATATTGAACGTATACGCCTAATGTCTCTTTTATTGTTGTAATATAAAGGTATAATTGTTTGTCCACCTCTCTCTCTCTCTCTCTCTCTCTCTCTCTCTCTGCTTCAAATAAAAACAAAGAAACCTTCAGTGATGACATTTGATTAAGTTGTTCCTTTGGTATGGTCCCAAGCGGGTCGTGAGTTCGAATCCCGGCTGTAATCCGTGCTGGCTATTTTCATTAAGTTGTTGCCCCGTTGACTCACTCTTATGCGGCGGAGAACCCCCACTGTCAATCAAGCAGTCAACGATTTGAGGACAGGAGAGACGACCGGCACGGACACTTCGCTCATTGCTATATATAGGGACTTCTTGTACCCGACTATGAACAGTGTGGGTAAGTGTTCGGGTGTAGATTGTCGGTGATACGTGTCTGCTTCAGCTGTCATCCCCACACCGTCAGCATCCGACACACAGACACAGACACACACACACACACACACACACACACACACACACACACACGCACGCACACACACACACACACACACACACACACACACACACACACACACACACACACACACACACACACACACACACACACACACACCCTCCTGCCAATGACTGCGGAGCGGCCAGTTCCAGACTTGAGTAAAGCAGACAGCGAGCGAGTTGTCCGTGTGAGTGGTGACTGGCTGGTGATGGCGACTGGTGAGGGGAGGCTGCTGGCCACACGGCGACAGAACGCCAGTGAGATCCACTAGAGACAAGACGCGCGTGAAGGCACTGGACGTCCTCACTGCCCAGCACACAGACCGGTCAGGTTAGTACTCATCCTCCTCATCTTTTCATCCAAATCATTCATTCTAAACATTACGTGTCATGAACAATTTAGCTTCAGTTTGATGTTCTTTTCAGTTTTTGTAACTGTAGGTTTGTTTTATTTTTGCTTGGGGGAAAAATATCGGATCCATGATAATACACGATAACTTGATAATACACGATCAAACTCGACGTTCGGTTGAATAATATGCATCTTGAAATGGTGACGGTTGGTATTTATCAGGATTTAGACTTCTGGTGTCAGTTTTTGTACTGATGTATAATATTTATACCTGCAAGAATTTAAAATGCCAGCATGTCTCAAGGAGTTCGGATGGCGGCTCACAGAACTTATGCCTCTGGCATTCAAAAGTCATTGTTTAGAATTTTGGAATTTCGGTATGTGCAAGGATTTGGCAGTGGAGTATTTGTGAGGACAAGGATGAGTGAGTTTGACGTCATCCAGTGAGCTATTACGTCACCCAGTACTGGGCTTTGACATCACCTAGTAAGCTTTGACTTCAGAGAGTGAGCTTTGAGGTCTGTGAGAGTTTTTGGATTTTTCCCTTTTTGTCCTGGCGGACCGACCCAGGTTTACATCTGTAAATGTCACATGTGTGTAGATTGTTGACTGCCAGTATAATTAGGGCTAGTCCAGACAGATAATCGAAATCTGACGTGCAGCCCCATATACTGATATAGTTCATTCCGCAGACATTCTCTTTCTGTCTGTCTGTCTGTCTGTCTGTCTGTCTGTCTGTCTGTCTGTCTCTGTCTCTCTCTCTCTCTCTCTCTCTCTCTCTCTCTCTCTCTCTCTGGTCGTGAGTTCGATCCCGGCTGGGGCCAAATATTTGTGCTGGCTTTTTCAACGCTGCTCCGTCTTTGATATCACCCTATGTGGTGGAAAAGGACGTTAAACCCACAAACACCCACCCACTCTCTCTCTCTCCCCGCTCTGTCTGACTTCGTGCGCGCGCGCGCGCGCGTGTGTGCGTGTGTGTGTGTGTGTGTGTGTGTGTGTGTGTGTGTGTGTGTGTGTGTGTGTGTGTGTGTGTGTGTGTGTGTGTGTGTGTGTTCTTTAGCCACAGTTTGAAAAACATAACTAAATACTTGGTCCCCTGTCACCTGTCAAGGTTTAGTTCTGGATGTCTCCAGAGTTCTATGGATGTTACCGACAACAGCAATACTACAAGACAGTGTTTTAGCACCTGGTCCCACTGACTACCTGTAATCTCAGTCTCTACCTGTTTATTCGCTTCACACTGCACACAACAGCAGCACTGGGCGCGTGATGACGGACTACAACCTGTTAACTCAATATTATTCCCTTCAAGTCCCGTGTAGACAGCTTCAGCACGCCAGGAAACGACACGGAATAGACGACACTACGAGGGACAGCGCTCCTTGGTCATTTGAAACGTCGGCCACCAATTGGTCTAAACGCGATTGTTTCAAGATTAGCAGGCTGTGCAGAGGACAGAGGTTGTTGTCGTTGTTGAAGTTGTTGTTTTCGATGTGTGTGTGTGTGTGTGTGTGTGTGTGTGTGTGTGTGTGTGTGTGTGTGTGTGTGTGTGTGTGTGTGTGTGTGTGTGTGTGTGTTATTAACAGCTGCGTTTCAGGATGAGAGTGTGTCAATTTGTTAAATAAGTCTGCCTTACTGATAAGCAAAGCTTTGAATGCAATACGCTTGCTTTCGCACCGAGCGGAAATCAAACGTTCCGAAGCTGTTCTAGTCAGTGAGTGACGCGTCATCAGACGTTTGGATCTTCGCTTTGCCCTTCAGTTCGCCATCTCAGTGTTGGCTCAGGGCCAGTTGTAACACTGAGTGCATTTGGCTACATCAGGAAATGGTGCGATACCAGACAGCTCATAACTCAGCTCTCTCTGAAATCTGCCGCATGCTTTGTGAATAGTAATTGTAAACACATGCATGTCGATAATGTACATTGTGGCAATTGTTTTAAAAATCCAAAACACAACAACGCCAACAAAACCCAACTATTTGTGAACGGGAGATGACCGACGGAGACTGATTCAAAACTGAGCCAAAGAGACACGAAATGTCAAGAATTGAATTGAATTGGATATATTGGAAAAATGACATAAAAACATAAAAACAAAATGAGCCCAAGACTTTTATACATCTGTGTGCTTTCTAACAGCGACAGAAGTGCTGGCGGCTCCGCTCCGTAGTGGGGTTGATTCCCCCGTCCGTGCAGGATCGATTCTAACGACCTCTGACGGCGCGCTAAAGGCCGATAACTTTCGATCCTGTCATAACCCGGGTACACACCTCTAGCGCCGGCCATTTTCTCATCAACTGAAGCCCGCTAAATGAACACGCAGGTAGTGTTTCCATCTCTCTACATTCAGCAACACCGGCTTCCTCACCTCCACTCACTCACGCCATTACCACCAGGCGGCGCCACTTAGTGAACCGACCAATGATCAGGCTTCATCAGTCACAATCTGATACCCATAAGACGAACATGGAGCACTCAGGTAGCGGGATGTTGGGATGGCGTCTTTCGTAATTTCTTTACTCTTTGTCATGCTGTATTATAAGACATAAGACATAAGACATTTATTAAATTTCCAAAAGAGGAACATTGTTTTGTGGTCTCTCATAAAAAACATCATAACTCTATAACAGTCAACGCCAGCTGACACCCATCAAGAAACAACACGTCTAATTAGAATTTAAGAAATATCACATCAGCATCAACAAGCCTACCACACAACCCTACATCTGCTTATTCATTAGCCTAATAGACATTGGTACAAAGCTATTCATTGTTTTGAGTTTCTTGGCAGTAAAGGCTCTAAGCCGTCGGCCTGATGGTAATTTCTGATAATACTGAGATAAAATGTGGCCAGAATCATTCATAATACTAAAACCTTAATATGTAATAATGATAATAATAATAATAATAATGATTATTGTATGGGCGCTTTACCCAATTTCCTGAATCAGCTCAAAGCGCCGCGAACTGAACCCAACACGCACGCTCACGTGAATCACACGCATTCTCTCACACACTGGACATACACATAGTACAATCACGTGGTGCGAAGGGGCAGCTCAGCTATTTAAATTTCGGAATTTAGAATTGCATTTATTTTTCGGATTTAGTGGGCTGAACATTTCCATAGCAGAGGGGGAGGAAGCCGGAGTACCCGGAGAGAACCCCCGACAATCGGCCCGAATGAACGGTGCCACATGCGAGAACGAAAAATTCTGTGCCCCGAGTGGGACTCGAACCCCACACCTCTCGCATTGGTGACAAGTCTCTTAACCACTAGACCACCGACCGCCACGATAAGTCATTCACAAGTGTGTGCGCCGGTGTGTGTGTGTGTGTGTGTGTGTGTGCGTGTGCGTGTGCGTGTGTGTGTGTGTGTGTGTGTGTGTGTGTGTGTGTGTGTGTGTGTGTGTGTGTGTGTGTGCGCGCGCGTCCGTCAATGCGTGCATGTTTTAATCAGTCAATTCATTCCCACGAGCACAGTCGATAATGTTGGTATACAGTGTTTTGTTTTGTTTTGTTCCCGGGGCGATTTAGCGCTGCGTACACAACATCAATAAAGTAACTGACAACCCGCTTTATTTGTCATCAGCTACAGATACACGAGAAACCCATTCCCTAATAACGACACAACACTCACTCGGTAATTGTGCGGACTTTTCATCCCATCAACAGAATCACACACGCGTGTTTGGCTGCATAGGATGTAAAATCTTCTCCACCTTAAAGACCGGAGGGGGGGGGGGAGGGGGCTGGAGGCGTTGGGAGGGGAGGGGGATTAACGTCCTTTTCCACCACATGATTATGGGTGACCTGCCAGTGCTCAAAAAAAAAAAAAAAAAAAAAAAGGACGACCAAGAACAGCCCATTCTCGTAAAAACATTCTTAGAACTAACTTACACATCTTCTATACCCTGTTCTTCACAGACTATAAGGGACAGAAGGTCGTGTGACTGAAGTTCCATGCGTCTTTCTGCGTCTCAATGCCGTCAGCCGTCTCTACATTACCCGCTAGCGCCAGTAGAGCCAGTAGAGCCGCTAGCGCCAGTAGAGCCGCTAGCGCCAGTAGAGCCAGTAGACCCGCTAGCGCCAGTAGAGCCAGTAGACCCACTAGAGCCAGTAGAGCCGCTAGAGCCAGTAGACCCAGTAGAGCCGCTAGCGCCAGTAGAGCCAGTAGAGCCGCTAGCGCCAGTAGAACCAGTAGATCCGCTAGCGCCAGTAGAACCAGTAGAGCCGCTAGCGCCAGTAGAACCAGTAGATCCGCTAGCGCCAGTAGAACCAGTAGACCCACCAGAGCCAGTAGAATCAGTAGAGCCGCTAGCGCCAGTAGAGCCAGTAGAGCCGCTAGCGCCAGTAGAGCCAGCAGAGCCGCTAGCGCCAGTAGAACCAGTAGACCCGCTAGAGCCAGTAGAGCCGCTAGCGCCAGTAGAACCAGTAGATCCGCTAGAGCCAGTAGAACCAGTAGACCCGCTAGCGCCAGTAGAACCAGTAGACCCACCAGAGCCAGTAGAATCAGTAGAGCCGCTAGCGCCAGTAGAGCCAGTAGAGCCGCTAGCGCCAGTAGAGCCAGTAGAGCCGCTAGCGCCAGTAGAGCCAGTAGACCCGCTAGAGCCAGTAGAGCCGCTAGCGCCAGTAGAGCCAGTAGACCCGCTAGCGCCAGTAGAGCCGCTAGCGCCAGTAGTGCCAGTAGATCCGCTAGCGCCAGTAGAACAAGTAGATCCGCTAGCGCCAGTAGAACCAGTAGAGCCGCTAGCGCCAGTAGAACCAGTAGATCCGCTAGCGCCAGTAGAACCAGTAGACCCACTAGAGCCAGTAGACCCAGTAGAGCCGCTAGCGCCAGTAGAGCCAGTAGACCCGCTAGCGCCAGTAGAGCCAGTAGAGCCTCCAGCGCCAGCGAAGGCAGTAGTGGGCTGTATACTCGTATATATTGAGTGCGTGATCGTTACCCGTACGGTCATCTGCTGTCGAAATAGACACGGTACCCGAAATACACTGACAGCAGTATCGACCATTGTCCAGGCTCTCTCTCTCTCTCTCTCTGAAACACACACACACACACACACACACACACACACACACACACACACACACACACACACACACACACACACACACACCAGCGTACATCACTGCATCCAAGTTCGTCGTGATTTTGCTCTGTCTGTCTGTCTGTCTGTCTGTCTCTCTCTCTCTCTCTCTGAGAGAAAAGCAAAGCTAGGAATTGCGCCAACCCTTGTCCTCCTATCTGCATAATTATAGTAAGTATATGGGTCTTGCCTCGTTTTGTGAGAATTTTGCGCTTATAAGTACAATTCATTATTATTATTATTATTGTTGTTTGCCTGAAGTGTATGATGGAATGTAAACAGCATTACTGTATTGCTGATTGGGTTTGGGCTTACTTACATACACCGATTTTGTCATATGTCAGACAGCTGACAGCAAAGAGTTTTGTGATTACATGTACTGAGTCCTCAATAACGAATATAACTTTCCAGCCACAAACTACAATATTCACCGTATTTCACCTGCAGTATACAAAGTGCCAGAAAACTCGCGCGTATTAATACGAGATCCATTTGACCTGTATGTGTTGTGGACTTTCACAAACGTGACTGGTTGTCGGAGACAGCAGACAGTGAGAAGCGGGAGGTAGAGAGTCAATTTACCAAAGGTAGAGGAGCTAGGCAGAACTTGCAGCATGACTGGCGTGGTTTTCAAACACACGCGGAACACTGGAATCGATAATTCCATCGCCATCGTCAAACATCAATCTGTTCTGTAAGCCAGGAGGGGGACGCCGCGTATTGCACGTGCATTTCGGATTTCAGTGACTGGAATCGGCTGGTCGGTCGGTCGTCACAGAGAGTGTGCTAGTCGTCAAAGACTGGGTGGGGTGAGTCGCGGTCTTCAGTGCTGGAGTGGATGTCTTCACATTTCACCATCTTTACACTGTCCTCACGCGGAGTGACAGTCTAGTGAGAGGGTTGTTTTCTCTCTCTCTCTCTCTCTCTCTCTCTCTCATATCTTGAAAACAAGTCCAATTACTAGAACCATTTACCACCACGCCACATAACATTCATTAAGTTTTTTTAAGCTGCATATGTTTCAAGACAAACGGGCCGTTTGAAAACTTGAGATTTTCCTTTGTGCATTTCGTGAGTTTTGTATGAATCTTGTTTAACTCTTGTGCATCACCTGAGTTTTGTATGAATCTTGTTTAACTCTTGTGCATCACCTGAGTTTTGTATGAATCTTGTTTAACTCTTGTGCATCACCTGAGTTTTGTATGAATCTTGTTTAACTCTTTCCTTGCGTCCCAGAAAGTATTCAAGCTGACAGAGGTGTGAAATGCCACTTTCGGAAAAAAAAAACAACAACCAACACTGTGCAAATGGAGTGAGTCTCTGTTTAAACATAGCCACCGCTTTTGTATCTTTTTCACCTCCAATATTGTTATTGACAGATTCAAGGGTTTAGAAACTCAATCTAATTTTCTTCTACTTTTCTGCCATCGCCAGTACTGACTGAGCTATAAACGGCAACAAGCCTACACGTCTTAACAACATACAGCGGCCTACTTTAACCCCTTACCTGATCCCAGTACACGCGCTAGGTGCAACTGACCACAGACAACACTTGTAAGGTTACAGAAGACAGTTGTGGTCAGCGTTATGGTTTGCTAGACACATACACAGACTTAATTAGTTTACAATATTGTTAGTTCCCTACTTGAAGTGCTTGAACACTTATTGTTGTTTGTTTGGTCATCATATTTTCTAATTACTTTTCTAGAACTTTGTTTCAGACTGATAAAGACGGCATGCCATACAGTTTAGGTTACAAGCCACTATCCTGAAATCTCTCTCTCTCTCTCTCTCTGCAATCGATGAATGCGTGTTGTCTTGAGAGAGAGAGAGAGAGAGAGAGAGAGAGAGAGAGTGTCGTGTAGCTGTATCTGGTTTGCATTCAGTAATTGCTGACTTAATGTGGGCACCATCATGACAAGTTGTGTCTGCCTCTAGCCGTGTCTTTCCCTCGCTACACCCCCAACCAGCTTCACCTCACACAACAATCGATGACTTCTGGGAGAGGAGTTCACCTCTTGTGCTGTCAGGAAACCGCTTGTATTATCCTTGTTTCAATCCACCCATTTCTCCATTCCGCTTGATCGGCGCCTCCATCTTGTTAACGATAATGTATTCATTATTTCATGCATTAGTTTACCCAACCCACGCATGACTCCTTCAGCCAGCGTGTTAGTGTTAGTGTTAGTGTTGGTGTTGGTGTTGGTGTTAATGTCGCAACACATACGGCTGACATACGAGCATTTTCAGCGAGTGCTCTAACCCTGTGGGGGAGCCGGGGTGGTCGAATGGTAGAGCGTTGGACTTCTAATGCTCGGGTCGTGAGTTCGATCCCGGCTGGGGCCAAATATTTGTGCTGGCTTTTTCATCGTTGCCCCGTCTTTGATATGACCCTATGTGGTGGAAAAGGACGTTAAACCCGCAAACACCCAACACCCACTCTAACCCTGTGTATCAGAATCCGTCAGTAGGGCCACTGTCTGCTAGTATACAGCATCTGACACCATTATGGTGACTGGCCAGCGTATTTTACAGGCTACGCGCCGGTATTAGCTTCCGGTGCATGTATTAAGAACTCGGCTAAATATAGTAGAAAATCTTTGCCCCTTTTAAAATTTGTGTGCAGAGTGAACAATGGCAATCTGGTGCTTTTTGTTGGCTTTGTAAACAAGTTTCATGCCAGGTAATAGTAAAATTAGGGAAAAATGAGGCTGGCTTGTGGACTATTTGTATTCATGCGCGGCTGGCACAGGAGCCAGCAGACGACCGTGGAATGAGGGGGTATGTGGTGGCTGCCAACATTGCCAAAAAACGGAACATTGGAATTTGTTTAAATTTCCTCTACGCATGAGTCTATGGCTGCCTGATTTTTGTGAATTTTTTGGTGAATTTTAAAGCATTTCTAGGGTGTCATCTGCAGCGGTATGTGTAAGAGGAATATATAGCGTTTTCCTCCAGATTTGCATCTCTGGTATGTAGCCTAAGTTGTTGTAGAAATGTACCTCGTACTGGGCAGACGACGTTATTTGGTTGCAGACTGAGGACTAGCTAGACGGCGCTGATTGGTGACTATTTTTAGCTTTGTCTAGTCCCAGTCTCTTCAGGAATGAGCCGTAGGCACGAAGAAAGTCGCATTTCTCTGTTACTGGAAACCACACATTCATGAAAACGGCAGCAATGGCCAAGTGAAACATCCTCCTATCTGACAAACCGCCTCCCCCCATTACCACCACCACCACCACCACCACCACCCTTTTGGCCTTGGTCTCATGATTCCCGCCTCCTCTCGTTCCAGAAGCAAGTCGCTGTCATCAGGCTGATCTCCACACGGGGCCATGGAGGGCAGTGAGTTTGAAGAACATGGCGCCCAGATGCTGCATTACGTCACTTCCTACATGGACAGTGTGAGGTCTCGGCGAGCCTTACCGGATGTGCAGCCGGGCTTCATGCAGGAGTTGATCCCCAGCAGGGCCCCAGAGACCCCGGACAAGTGGGAGGATGTGTTCAAGGACATCGAGCGCGTCATCATGCCGGGGGTCAGTCACCTTCAACGTCAGCGTGTCAAACCCGACATAACCTTTTTGCCAGTTCTTACTAACTTCATACTATTTTTTTTTTTTTTTTTTGGGGGGGGGGGGGGGGGGAGGGGGGGGGGTTTATTGAAGTATTTTGCCGTCTCAGTCTTTCGCTAGCTCAAGTGGCACTTTTCCAAGGTCGTAATTGCTTAGCTGTCTCGACCTTTCGCTAGCGCCAGTGGCAATCCTCCAAGGTCGTGGTTACTTAGCAACTGTTGCTAGGGTTGCAAGCGACGTCGCTTCCTTCCCTTGCAGGCGGCATGACAAGATTTATCAGAAACACAAACAGCCTGTGTTGGCCTGTATCAGTGGACTGCAGAACAGGGCCGCATTTTGCGCTTCATGTCTCATATATATATATTATCGATATAATTATATAGCTTAGACTTAGAGCGGTCCTGTTTGCTGGACAGTGGGAAACAGCTCACTGTGTACGATATAGATTGTTATGAGCCGTGACCGAGTGCTTGCTGTTTTATTTTCCTGCAGGTCACTCACTGGCAGTCGCCCAATTTCTTCGCCTACTTCCCTACAGCACAGTCCTACCCCTCCATGCTGGCCGACATGCTCTGTAACGCCATTGGATGCATCGGTTTCACGTGGGTACGTCACGTGTTTTCTTTGTATTGTCCAGATTAAAATATTATATACACAAGGACACGAATAGTCGAAACGAAATCAACGCACAGAGATACGAAGGTTGTCCGTGTTGATGACGTCGATATGTTGATGACGTCACTGGTGACGCTACAGGCGCCATTGCTGTTTCTACAGAACTGGAAGTTTTCAGAAGTCACAACGAGGGTAATACCGACATGCACTACTGCTTTGATGATGCCAAGGCGTTGCCGATGCTACTGTGCCTACGAATTTAGTGAACACGTGATAATGGTGATGTTCTCAGCGTGTTGATGACGTCAGTATGATGATGTTGCAGGCGTCGTGTCCGTCGTGTACGGAGCTGGAGGTGGTGATGATGGACTGGTTGGGACAGCTGCTCCATCTGCCGGACTCTTTTCTCTTCTGCAAACCCGGCAAGGGAGGAGGGGTCATACAGGTCACAGCTACACCACTACCTATACCCTCACCTGAACACCCCACCCCTCCCCCACTCTCTCCTCCCCCCCCCCCCCCACTCTCTCTCCCTCCCTCTCTTTCTCTCCCCTGCCCCCCCCCCCCCCCCCCTCTCTCTCTCTCACCCCTCTTTCTCTTTCTTTTGGGAGCCGAACTGGTGGAGTATGAATGCCCAGGTCTTGAGTTCAAATCCCGGCTGCTGTTTTTTTTTTGGGTTTTTTTTTTTTTTTTTGCTCCTTTTCGTTGCTCCGTCTTTGGTATCACCCTTAAGTTTGGGGAAAGAACATCTTTATTGTCTTTTGTTTTGTCTAAATAAAAACTAGTTTTTACTGACGACATTTTGCGTGTACAGGGCACGGCAAGCGAGGCAACTCTAATGTGTCTACTGTCAGCACGGACGCTCTTCTTCAAAAAAGAGCGGGAAAAGAACCCGGATGTAACCATGGGCCAGCTTGTGGACAGACTGGTAGCCTACTGTTCTGACCAGGCCCATTCCTCTGTCGAACGTGCGGGGCTTATTGGTGCCGTGCGCATGCGCAAACTCGAGACGGACGAGAAGGGGTCGCTACGAGGCCCGACGCTGAAGGCGGCCATATTGGAGGACAAGGCTAAAGGACTTCTACCATTCTTTGTACGCCATTGGTTGTCAGTTTGTCTCATAAGATGATAGTTTCACGAGCTGTTTCACACACTCAGTGACTGCACTGAGTGTGTTAATCTGGGACAATGTATCTTGTTGTAATTGTTGTTGTTGGGATGTAACGGCCATTTCTTCTTACATCTGGGCGCGTATGTAAAAGTCGAGGTTAATTTAACCCACGGCTACGAGCCTAACCCAGACTAGGACAAAAGAAACCCAAACGCACAATAAAATACAAAAGGAAGCGAAGAAAAGAAGGAAAAATCCTTCCATCATGGTTTAGGCACCTTGCTGGAATGGACCTTCTTGATTTAAAACACCCCCCCCCCCCAAAAAAAAAAAAGTAACCTTAAAGCTAGTTTAGTTCGAGGTTAGACTCTAACCCGCTAACCCGGGCTAAAAGCCCTAACCTCGACTATTACGTACGGGCCCAGAGAAAGACTGGTACATATTTTTCACTGAAAGTGTGGGCGCCATGTATAATGTTTTGCTTGTATCATTGTGTGGTCGGAGGCAGGTGGGTCGTGGAAAATGCTTTTGACTTTTGATGTTTTAGGTGTGCGCCACTTCAGGCACAACTACATCATGTGCGTTTGACAATCTGAAAGAGCTGGGACCAGTCTGTGAGTGAATTCAGATTTAGTTTGCCTTTATAAGTTTTAGTTTTAGTTTTAATATCAGTTTTAGCTCGAGTTTTAGTTTAGGTTTAATTTCAGTTTAGTTTTAAATTTAATTTAGGGCCAGTTCAGTATTGCTTTTTAGTTTTTAGTTTAAGGTTTTAGTTTTGATATCAGTTTTAGTTTCAAAATCAGTTTTTGTTTAAGTTTTATTTTAAATTTAGTTTTGATTTTGGCTATATCAGTTTAAGTTTCATTTTTAGTTGTAGTTTTAGGTTTTAGTTTTAGTGCAGTTTTACTTTTCGACTTCGCTATATTAACCACAGTCGCATCAAGAAACAAACCAACCAGCAAACAACCACTGAACCACAGAGGAAGTGGTAACCAATTGTAAATAGCGAATAATACAAAACCCGACAAGATGTGTGATTTTCGCTAGATATTTTTTTTTTCAAAAGCATAGCCTCGCTTTGGAAATCTGTCCCCATGTTTGTAACGTATACCCATGTAGTTCCTATCACCCAACAGGTCAGGAACACGGCGTGTGGATGCACGTGGACGCGGCTTATGCCGGAAGTGCCTTCATATGCCCAGAGTTCCGCCCCTTGATTGACGGAGTTGAGGTGAGCAGGCGGAGTTACCGTTCGTCTTTGAAAGGACTGATATATCAGTATGATTCCTGCCTACACAGGACAGTCAAAGAGAAAGACACCCAGATCGATACTGGGCCGAGTAAGCTGACGTCAGAGCTCGTGCATCCAAATCGGAGAGAGGAAATCGGGTGTCGGCCTCCTGACTGGAACAATAAAGACTATGCGATGAATACATGAATAGAAATAGGGGGATAAACATACAGCCAGGCAGCGGGTTGTAAACAGGCAATGTTACGCAATTCGTTCTGGACTCAAAGTATTAACAGGAGTGTGTGTGTGCGGCCCCTCCCCTCCAACATTTTTTTGTATGATCGTTCCCAATAATACCCCTTTTCAACCCTTACTTTTCCCTTACCACTTGCTGCTGTCAGAGAGAGAGAGAGAGAGAGAGAGCTAGCTGTGTATGACTGACCGGCGGCACTTCAATGTTTGTGATATCTTGCAGCACGCGATGTCCTTCAACTTCAACCCGCACAAATGGCTCAAGATCATGTTCGACTGCTCGGCTCTTTGGTAAGGGACATGACTCTACTCTTGTGGGGACGTAACTCCTTGGTTAGGTGTATGATTGTCTTCCTTTGCAGACACGAAGTGACCAAATCCTTCAGGTCAGGCGCAGAGAAAATAATGATATCAGTCTGACTGCATCAGAATAGACATTATGTGCTAATGAAGTCCCGGCCATAACCATTGTAAACGAAAGCACCAAGCACCAGTTCAAACAACACCAGGTCACGTGTACTAATAGACGACCCCACTCCTGTAAATCAAGGGGTCGAGCCCCCAGAATTCAGCCAATCCCGTACAACAACAACAACAATAATAATAATAATAATAATGTAAAAATCGAACTTTATAACCAGCAGATCACTTGACTGTGAATCATTTCAGTAAAAACTAAGTGAGCGAATTTTAACACAGACATAACCGACTTGTTACAGAGATGTAACCGAGTTGTAACAGAGATGTAACCGAGAGTTGTAATAGAGATGTAAGAGAGTTTTGTCCCCTGGTTACTGCAGGGTTCAAAACACGGACTATCTGCGCTACGCCTTTGATGTGGATCCCCTATATCTCAAACACGAAAACCAAGGCGTCATGCCAGACTTCAGGGTAACCACCTCTCTCTCTCTCTTCTCTCTCTCTCTCTTCCCCCCTCTCTCTCCCCCCTCTTTCTCTCTCTGTCTCTCTCTGTGTGTGTGTGTGTGTGTGTGTGTGTGTGTGTGTTCCGGAACAAGACCTACGTCATTATCCAAGAAACTGGTGCAGTGTGCAGGGAAGTTTGACTGCATATTGTCAGAGAGTTTTCACCACGTGACAGAAAATGACAGTCTGCTGTAAAAGTAGACAATATGATGTAGGATCACGTGGTCTACCCGAAGCACATCTGAAAGGACACACGTGCGGACGAAGACTGCTTTGCTCACTCAGTTCAGACCAACAGATTAACATTTTGCATGATGAGACGCAACTTGCTATTTCAGGTTAAATACTCGTAATGTAACATTATCATGTTTGAAGGTAGCGTACACAACTCTGGTCTTTTGATGGGTAAATAATCGATCACGTGATCAGTGACTGTGTGTGAACGTGCAGCACTGGCAGATCCCACTGGGTCGCCGCTTCCGGTCCCTGAAAATCTGGTTCGTGTTGAGACTCTACGGGCAGCGGAAACTACAAGAAGCCATCAGAAAGGTTCGGAAACACCTACATTAGTCCTTAATATACGTGGACAGGCATTCAACAGACACGCAGATTAAACTGTTTAAAGGTGCAGATACCGGGGGTAGACTTCGGAGTAACGGAAGTGACTCAGTTTCAGAACTGTCTGTCTCTTTTCCAAGCACGAAACTGAAGGACTCCAATACAGTGGACGCCGGATATAAGCAACTCGGATATAAGAAAACTCGGTTATTGCCAACGAATTTTTTCCCCCCGGCCAAACTCTTCTTTATTATGTATTACAAAAACTCGGATACAAGAAACTCGCTTATAAGAAAACTCGGTTTTAGGAAAGCAAATTTCTTGTCCCGCTTGATACAAAAACTCGGATATAAGAAACCGAAAGTACATTTCCAAGAAAATTTCACTCATTGTAAGAAACCGAAAGTACATTTCCAAGAAAATTTCACTCATTCTAAGAAAACAGGTCAGGTCTGACGTCACTTAGGACAGGCACATGATGGCGCATGATTTTCTTTTCTTGAATTGGTTCTTTACCATTGTGTTCCGTGCAAAATTGAATGTTGGCAAGAAGAAAAAAATACGAGATGCATTTTTGTTGTTATTGTTATATGTTGTTTTTATTATTATTTTGGGTTTTTTTGCCTGATTGGGAGCTCTCTCTCTCTCTCTCTCTCTCTCTCTCTGTATGTCTGTCTCTGTCTACAGGGCTCGCGTTAAGGAGAATAAAACTATCAGTATTAGACTAACTGTTGATCAATTCCTTTCTTTGACAATATACGTGGTCCATCTTTCCTCCATCCCCCTTCCCCCTCCCAACAGAAAAAAAGCTAATTTGCAGCTTTTTTCAGCCAAATTAGACACGGAAAGCATCGCATATCATACTCTAATGGGACGAGTGTTTTATAGATCAAAAGTTGATACATAATGCACTTTTAATATATCCTATAAATACAAGGGAATTTTCTCTCTCTCTCTCTCTCTCTCTCTCCCCTTAGTTCTTTTTTGTTTGTTTGTTGGTTGGTTGGTTGGTTGGTTGGTTTGGTTGGGTTTTTTTTTCTTTTTGTTTTGTTTTTTCTTACCACATGACCGCCAGTGCTACAGTTGGGAAGCAAAAACAGTATTTTCATGTTCAAACAAAAAAATCTGACATTGAAGGACACAAGTGCACTGGTGTATATTAACTCTACACATATATATTCTGTGCAGGTCTTTAAGAGAAACCAGATAATTTAATGCAAAACATACACGAACTGAGAAAAAAGAAATGATTTTAAACCTTTTTTTCACTGAACTCGGTTATAAGAAATATTTTTCAAAATACTTTCTTATATCCGACTTTCAGATATAAGAAAACTCGGATATAAGAAACCAAAAAATTCACCCCCCTCGAGTTTCTTATAACCGGCGTATACTGTACCAATGTGATAACTGTCTAGAAGCCAGTGATTTCAAAGCTTTGATGAACGTGGGTATGGGTTTCATCACACTAATCTCCATTTTGAAAATCGAAATATTGAAACCGAAACTGAGAGCAAGCACCTTTCTGGAAGTTTTGCATGTAACGTGTGATCATCCGCTGTGTATGGTTACAAATAAGTTGAAACTTCACCTTGAAATAACAAACTGTTGTATCCAAAGTGCCTCTTTATTCATGCTTCGTGCCTTTCTGCGCATGCTCCCAGCATAATAAACGACGGTCGACTGTCATGGAAATGTGCCACGGATGGTTATCATTTCAGCCTGTCATTATAACTGACAATTTAGATCTTGTCCTGCCAGACTATGGACTGTTGGATACCATTGCTCTTTTCTTATGCTGACTTACTTTTTAAAACAACAACAACAACAACAAAACCCACCAAAAACCCTTCTGGTGTAACAACTCCATCATTTTGCTAGGACGTGCGATTGGCTCACGAGTTCGAGACTATGGTGAGAAGTGACGACAGATTTGAGATCGCTGCTGACGTCATCTTGGGTCTCGTCTGCTTCCGGCTGAAGGCACGTCTCTCTCTCTCTCTCTCTCTCTCTCTCTCTCTCTCTCTCTCTCTCTGTCTCTCTCTCTTGTGCGCGCGCGCGCGCCTACGCATATTTTGCTTTCATCAGGAGGCTGGTTCATTACTTATTATCTATTTATGTGTTTCAGTGATTGATAAGCAGCTGGCCTGAGATCAGTCGTGATGATTTCTGCTTTCCATTTTCAGGGAGAGAACGAGCTGTCTGAGCGCCTGTTAAAACTTCTCAACGCTGACGGCCGGATACACCTGGTGCCGTCCAAAATGAAGGGCAACTTCTTCCTCCGCCTGGCCATCTGCGGGCCAGATACGCAGAGCAGTGACGTCAGACGTGCCTGGGACGTCATCAGAGAGCTTACTGACGTCGTATTGAAAAGTGACGCTAAATCTTGAACAGTATCGGAGCAAAGAGCGAATAGTTGACAATTGGTATTGTTACACCCCCCCCCCACCCTCCCAGGTCCGACAAAATATTACATCTACAAACCTCCAACACACAACGTACTCCAACGTTATTAGTGAGAAGACTTCAACACGTGTACAACAATCTGACGTAACATGACGCGTCACACTGTGAACTGTACGTCACCAGTGACGCGTAATTGACTAATCTTCTTCGTCTAGCAATAATTTTAATACTGGTTGTTATTGCACGTAAACTGCACCCCCCCCCCCCCCAGACCCCCCCCCCCCCCAAATACCCACCCATTCGCCACGTCTGCCACTGACCGAAGTAAAGAGTTGTAGAAAGGAACAGTATTCATGTGCTGTATTTTGCCGGCAAAATGGACTGACACAGAGCTGTCTCCCCCCCCCCCACCCCCGGGCAGTCCCTGGGTTGGCCCGCTTTTCACAGGTTTTCATAGAAAAGTATTCACCGATCTGTGCCGGGGAAATTGTAATCGTTTGCCTGGGACCGTGATAGTCAGTATAGTCACGTGGTGTAGTCACGTGGTGTACGGGAGTGTTTCTGGGTCTACCTGTCATGAGTTCAGACGATGGTTGTTCTCACAAAAAGCAGTATGAGCATTCACCTTTCTGTTGTTGTTGTTTGGCGTTGTAGTAAGGCGTGAGTCAGCATCGTTGTCGGCCGGTTAATAAGCGGCCACTTTCTCAGTCTGGCGCCGACAGACCCGCGCCTAGTTCACTTGAAATTTGAAAATGGAAACGCTCGGTGCCACTGTCTGGAAACACTCAGTGCTGGCTGCGCTACACTGACGTAGTGAAGGACATGAATAGCACCAGAAACACTTGTGTCAGTTTTGACTGCACCCCCATGGTAGTATTTGTCCCTCTGATTGGCTAGTGGTGTGGGTGTGTCGGTGTGTTGCCGGTGTTAACTTGAGCATGGCGTGTGTTAGTGTTGTTGCTGTTAGTGTTGTTGCTGGTAGTCATAGTTTGTCCGATTGTCAGGAAATCACGCGGTACCAGCTGTAGAGATACATTCGTCAATAAACAGCGGAAGTCGTGTGTGTGTGTGTGTGTGTGTTGTGCGTGCGTGCGCGTGTGTGTTAACGCAGTGACTTACTGTTGACGTACTATGGTATGCGTGGCATGTGTACGTCACTTACTGTTGACGTACTATGGTATGCGTGGCATGTGTACGTCACTTACTGCTGACGTACTATGGTATGCGTGGCATGTGTACGTCACTTACTGTTGACATACTATGGTATGCACATGGTGCTACACGGGCACAATTAACATGAAGATATTCTGATTGACAAGTCAGTGCAACCAATCACATTGCACCAATACTCCGACAGACAAATTACCCCCTACACACACACACACACACACACACACACACACACACACACACAACGTACCAACATGACCCTAAGGGTGTTGTGTTACTGTGCCTACGGCACGTCTCCTGTCAGTTGAGCGATCGCGGCAACACTTGACTAAATTCAGCGGATTAACGCTAATCTCAGGCGATCTCTCCTGTCTGTATTGTTCGCGGGTAACGGTGCGCTGTCTAATTGCCTAATCTCATGCCTGTGTCGTTCTGCCTTGTGTTAAGCCGTTGGGAAAACGAGTGACGAATTAACACAGGTGCAAAACACGAATGAAAGAAGGAGAGAGAAGAGAGAGAGAGAGAGTGGAACTCTGACTTTGGTGCTCTTATTGTGCGTGATGAAACAACGCACTGACAGAAACTTGCCGATGTTCACACCTTGACGTCACTGGCATGGTGGATCAGACAGAGAGACAGTGAGACGGAGATAGAGAGAGAGAGAGAGAGAGAGTGTTTAGCAGCGGAAGTTACCCAGCAGCCCCGGCGTCCTTGTTTTCGTCCTGGAGGATTTTCTGTAATCTACCCAGAACACAACAGTATTACAAAAGCTCTTTACTCGAGGTGAGTCATTTCACCGTGTTGTTTGGTCCGTCTCAGAAAGAAATATTGAAAGCTTTACGTGAAACTCTGAACTAATTACAACACGCTCACATTCGTCTTGATTTCAGTGATCAGTCGTGGTCTCAAGATTCACCATTTTATGAACAAAGAACATGACCCTCCATAATCTTTTCTTCGTGTACTTCACGTTGTAGAACCACTGTCACTGTATTTCACCTTGTAGAACCACTGTCACTTCATGTTATAGAACCACTGTCACTGTACTTCACGTTGTAGAACCACTGTCACTGTACTTCATCCACGTTGTAGAACCACTGTCACTGTACTTCACGTTGTAGAACCACTGTGCATGTCTACTGTGACTTTTACAGAGAGTGGGAGCAACGCAGCGTGACGTCACCAGACGACGTCAGTGCCGCAAAGTGTACTGGGGGCTTACAGAAGCTGATTGGATTTCTGACGTGACGTCATCACTTGAAGACAGTCACGTGGGGATTTGACCACGACAGTGCAGTTTAAACATTGTATTAAACAAAACCAGCAGATGGTATCGAGACAGCGTGGGGGTGAGAAAAACAGGGTCTTCTGTATGTTGACTGAGTGAATTGTTTCCACCATCTGAGAACGGTGTCTCTTGTTTTGTTGAATTGGTCACGCACGGATTTGCATCCTTCAGTCGGACAAGAACCAAGGGCAGCTACTCCTTCAGTCGGACAAAAAAACAAGGGCAACTGCTCCTTCGGTCGGACAAGAACCAAGGGCAGCAACTCGTCCTAACAACCGAGCACCATGGGATCAGGGAGGATCTACATGCCAAGTCTCCCAACACCCAGGCCTCTTCGCATCGCGCTGACCTCCCCTGAGCGGAAGCAGTCCCTGTATGACGTCAGATCCGCCGTGGTGACGTCACGCGACAAGCGGAAGCCGAAGCTGCTGAGAAGCGTGGTGACGGAGGAGAAGCTCGGTGACATCGTGTCCCGTCTGACTCGCCCCACCCTGGCCAGCAGACTCAAATCAGTGCGCATACACCCAGTGGTAAACTACGTGGATATGGATTACTACGCGTGGAACCGTATGGAACTGTATAGCGACTACCAGCGTCAGGTGTACAGCACTCAGGGTTGTGTCAAACCGTCCTTTAAAAAGTGTGGCGGTCAGAGAACGGTCTACGTTCAGTACTCTTACGTGTGAGTCATACATCGTGACGTGGCGTTGTGTGAAACCAGCCGTCCTTTAGTTCTCTTTCTCTGTGCTATGCTCCCCATGTCTCGCTCTCACCTTCACAACGCTCCGGGCCGCGGAGGTGCGACTTATGGGATCGTCAGCTGGGTTTAAACAAGTTTATTGCAATACGGAACTAAATATAACTGAACAAAAAAATGAGCATAAAAAGCAAAGCTTGTTGTAATGCTCAGGGTGACACCAACACAGTGTAACAGTATTGCAATGGCAGACTCAATTGTCCTAAAATCTGATACATGTACATTAATACTACAACTTTCTGGTTTTATTCTCAGTCATGACATTAGAAAGTGCGGAACTACATATAGATATAGCCCTCGCACTACCGGTCAATGGGAAGTAACCATTTTTTAGTATGCTGATGAAAAAACAACAACAAACAACTTCTCAGCACAGAGAGAGTTAAAAAGTGTGTCTGGCAGAAAACGTTATACGTTAAGTACCCGTATGTGTGAGTGGAACAGTATTGTGTCAACCCGTCCTTTATACAAGTGTGACGGTCAAAGAACGGTATAATTAAGTTCACGGTTCACTACCCTCATGTGTAATAAGTCGTTCAGCAGCGGAATCATTTCCAACATGTCTGACTTTCTCATCGTGTAGATGTGTAAACGTGCCCAGAGGGCGAACTATAGCAACGCGCCCCTAGTAGGTTCTGTTGCCAGGTCCCACAAGCGATCCCACAAGCAGTCCCACAAGCGGTGTCATGTCCTTGTGGCCAACAGTTTGTTGCCGAGCTGTCAGAAGCGTGTTGGGTGAAAACTGCACATGAAGATGATGATCGGCCATTTTTACGTCGCAGCCAAAACGTCCATGCAGAAAGCTGGGATACTTATGGCGACTTTGCAGTGGAGGACAGAAAGAAAGAAAGAAAGAAAGACAAAATTTAAACACACACACACACACACACACACACACACACACACACACACACACACACACACACACACACACACACACTTAATCATAAGTGATGTCTGCATTTTCGACTTGAGTGACCGTTTTCTTTGTTGCTGTGTGAAATCTTGTTGGACGTTCCAAATGCATCTACCTGTGACCTGATTCTTGATTGGCTAAAACTACTGGCTATGGTGACGTGTAGCGGGCGGCAGTGAGCGTTAGTGAAGGCTGTCCCTCAAACAACATGTTGCATGCCAGCGTGTCAAGGCCTGGAGATTGTTGTCACCCTAATCCACCCTAACAGCGAACACGATCTCATTTTGACAAAGCGAGGAAACACGATACACTCGTACCAGCGATACGCGAGATTTCTGACGAGACTTTTTCAACAAGTTTCTCGTCTGTCCTCAGAAGTATCGCATTCATCGTTTATATGACCACCACACCTTAATTCCCCTGTTGGGATAATAAAGAGATAATTATTGAATGCAATTGAACGGTTGTTGACTTTCCTTGCGTCTTGTGGAATAACTTTGTAGCCAGACCAACTAGAGTTGGTGGCGTGAGTGGGTGGGTGGGTGTTTGGGAGTTTAACGTCCTTTTTTTCACCACATATCTCGTGAAAGTCCGTGCAATAATAAAAATCTGACTGAAATCTTCACATCACTAGGAGCCACTTCAAGCCACTATCACACAATCAGCAGCGGTCTCGGGCCTAGCGGGGAAGGCCCACGCCTTGCGTAATAGTGGCTTGAAGTGGCTCCTACTGGTGTGCAGTGGCTTGTACTTTTTAACCAGTCTTATCGTGTAGCGGGCAGGGGGTGATCAGACTCGGTGTGTTAAGAGCTATGGGTAATATCGATGACGGGGCGACGAGAAAAAAGGGCCAGCCGGGATTCGAACTCACGACCCGAGCACTAAAAGTCCAAAGGTTACTTATCTGACACCGGACACCGTGTTACAGTCTAGTCACGCACGCACACACAGAAACAGTCACGCATACACAGAGAGCCGCTCTCTCTCTCTCTCTCTCTCTCTTACACACACACACACACACACACACACACACACACACACACACACACACCACACACACACACACACACACACACACACACACACACACACACACACAGAGTGGGAGTGATTAAGCCGATAATCCAAGCCATTCAGTACACACTACACTTGGTTGAACAGTGCATGGGACGGTGTGACGGTGTGAGCTGAAGTAAAGTGTTGACAGTGTGTAAGGGCCGGCTCACGACAAGGTGCTGAAGATTGGGGCTTAATCCGCAAACACTGCCATAATCCCTCTCATCATACCGCCTTGTGTGTGTGTGTGTGTGTGTGTGTGTGTGTGTGTGTGTGTGTGTGTGTGTGTGTGTGTGTGTGTGTGTGTGTGTGTGTGTGTGTGTGTGTGTGTGTGTGTGTGTGTGTGTGTGTGTGTGTGCGCGCGCGCGCGCGTGTGTTAGCCATATTTCCAGTACAAACTGCCAGTATAGACGGTTCACTTTCAGAACCCTACATCTTGCAGACGTGTATATTTTGTCTTCATACCCACTGTACTGACGTGAGAACATCAAAGCACAGGTGTTACGCGAACAAACAACTAAACAGACAAACAAACAAATAAACAAACAAACAGACAAACGAAAATAAAAACGTGCATACAAACAACAATATTTCTTTCAGGGAGTTTTTTGTTTGTTTGTTTCTTTTTGCTTGAAGAATAAGCAGTACTTTTGTAGTTGTACATAATGTATTGAACTTCTCGTCTCACGACAACTCTTGCTAGCAGATGGGCAGTCATGCACACATGAAGGTAGATATAACGTTATTGTCACCCTGCCCTGCGGCTGTTATCAGTTCCATATTATAATCCTATCGTGCACACCCGTTGCACTAACAGTTCAGGCTGTATTATGTGTCGTGTGCCTAGCGACCTGTTAAATGCACTCAACCCTTGCAAGGCCTCCCGCAGCGAAACACCGTAATCGCCCCAGTTAAAGGTCTACATCAACATTATTTGAAAAAAAAAAAAAAAAAAAAAAACATTAGACGTGGAGTGAATATGTAACGGGATGGGTGCCTTGGGGTATAATGATCACACCGCTACACCACCGGGGTTCTCTGACCAGTCGACCAGTGAAGAGACGACGCAGCGTTTGGTTGGCACTGGGCTCTTTATTTCATAGACATATCATAATCGCTATGTTTGCTTGTTTACTTGCTTACTTGCTTGCACACCCTGAAACAGCAATTAACTAGCTTGAGAACTATCAAAAGAGAAATACAAACTATAAAAACAAGATATCTCATCACAAAAGACTACACTACAGCCAAAAATAAGCACTATTGTTCCACCACCGATGACAACTCACAAATACAGCAAATACATGTACCATCTAGCAATGGTGGGGAACAATATTCTGTATCTCAAATATATTACTAAATGAGACAATACAAAGTAAATCACAACATCCAAATACAGTGTAATACAATGAGGAGACTAAAATGTAAAATGTGTACCTCATCAGTGTGATAAAGGTGTTCCAAATCATACTGAGTAGCAAAACATCAATACTGACGGCAGACAGGTGAGACGCTCCCTGTAGGCCTTTACACTGGAGAAAGTCAGCTGTGTGTGTCAGCTCACACAGAAAGCTCTACTGACATGTACACAGTGAACAGAAATCAAAACTTGCCTGTGAAGGACCATTGGCAGCGTGGTTTTTCACGGTTGAGTAAACCACAACTATTACTGAACTGCTACTCTCTGTTACTGAGCTACTACTACTACTACTCTCTCTCTCTCTCTCTCACACACACACACACACACACGCATACAAACACACACACGCGCACTTACTCACTCACTCACATATACACCCTGCCACATTCACCCCCTGCAAGTAAAATGACGTCCTCGGCATTTTCACATAGAAAGAAAACGGGATCTATGGTCTATGCTTATCAAAGTACAGCTTAAAAATTACAAAGAAAATAATACAGAATGTTGCTATGTCTGCCAGGCTGGATCACAACCATTGGCCAGTGGTTACATGGATGACAATAAATGTAAAATCTCAATATATACAAAATCGAAACTGTGGTGTAATCCCAACTGAGTCTTAGCCTTGCATCTACAGGTACAGTATCTACTGTCCCGTTTCCCAAGAAAGACTACTTTTAGTCTTTATGCGTGTCTGTACGGCAATAAATGCAATTTCCGTAACACAACTCTGACACTACTCTGACTATGATTTCTGTGTATACCTCCCTAGTGACTGAGGATATTTAACACTGCTTTCTGAACCTCGTCAGAGTCCTTACGCACTACACCAGCCTCTATCAGGGACTTAAGACATGCCATCTTTCTTTCCCATTCCGACTCAACAGATTGTTGTGCCATTATATATTCCCCCGAGGTGTGCCAGGCGGGAGGTTTTCTGTTCCTGCCTGATGTGCGTACCTGCCTAGTTTCTCCTCTATCTTCTTCAGTTCTATGCTCAGCCTCAGGTGTCTCCGCACCTTGAGTTACTTCACTCCCTCTAGGCCTGCCTGACTCGACACTACCCTCTACAACAACTGGGGTTTGATGGTCGTCACCATGCGAGTCGCCAGCCTCATCGCCACCAACAACTGCTTGATCGTCATCGAGCTGCTGTGGTGGTTCACAGACCTCCGTCTCCGGTCCCTGCCCCGTGCCATCAGCTTGTGATGCTGCAGGCTCAACTACCGGTGTACTGTTGCGAGGTGTGGGATCACGAAGGTCTACAACAACTTCTCTCACTTCTTCATCTACTTCATCTTCATCCTCATCTCCACTACCATCAGTACGAGATACTGAGGGTGCTGGCTCGACTTGTTTGGCGGGTGGCTGCTCGCTCTTCTTCAGATTACGTCTTGGTGCTGGTTTGGGTGGAGCAGGTCCAGCGCTCACTGGCTTGGTGCGCTCCTCAACTGGCAGGGAACCGATAGGCAGGAGATGGTTCCTGTGCAGTGTCCGTTTACAACTCGGATCTGATTCCTTGCGCACCATGTATACTGGAATCCCTGCGTTTGGCTGGGTGTCCACAATGTAGGGGTCATTCTCCCACTTGTCACTCAACTTGTGACGGCCTTCAAATGCAAGAATGCGTACAAGAACGCGGTCACCAGGTTGAAGTACTGCACCTCTGCTTCTCAAATCATACACTGACTTCTGTCTCCGCCGAGCTTCATCTGCAGCTCTCCTTGCAATATCGTAGGATTGTTTCAGTCTCTGGCGGAGGTCAGCTACATACGTGCAGTGATCTTGGACACCTTTACCACGACTAACACCAAACACAAGATCAATGGGCAGCCTTGGCTCTCGTCCAAACATGAGAAAGTATGGTGTGTATCCAGTACTTTCATGTCTGGTGCAGTTATACGCGTGGACCAACGGCGCTACAGACTTATGCCACTGAGTCTTCTTTTCAGGTTCCAGCGTACCAAGCATTCCGAGCAACGTCCTGTTGAAACGTTCAGTCATTCCATTTCCCATTGGGTGGTATGGCGTTGTCCTTGACCTCTCAATCCCAGCAAGGTTACAGAGTTCTTTGATGACGTTACTCTGAAAATTGGCACCCTGGTCTGAGTGTAGACGACCTGGAAATCCATAGTGGACGATGAAGTGGTTAAACAGGGCATCTGCAGTGGTCCGTGCTGTCTGGTTCTTTGTCGGGATAGCCTGCGCGTACCTTGTGAAGTGGTCGGTGATGACTAAAACGTGCTGAAAGCCTCCACCTGACGATTCCAGCGTGAGGTAGTCCAGGCAGATCAGCTCCAGTGGTTGAGTTGTGGTGATGTTGACTAGAGGTGCCTTGGTTCCAACAGCCTTCCTCCTGAGGCAACGTTGACAATCCTTGCACCAGTCGTCAATGTCCTGGTTCATCTGCGGCCACCAGAAGCGTTCACGGATGAGACTGGCAGTCCTGTCTCGTCCAGGGTGACCGACGTCGTCGTGCATACCCTTCAAGACACGTCGAACAAAGGCAGAGGGCAACACCACCTGAGATCTGGTCTCATTTTCCTGTTTGGTCTCCCGATGCAACACACCTCTATGGAACTTGAAGGTCTCAAAGTTCTTCAGCATGGCAGTGTGCGCAGAGGTTTTCGGGACACGGTGGTGATAGGGTTTCTTGTTTCCGCGAATCCAGGACAACCAAAATGCTATGACTTCATCGGCGGACTGTGCACGTCTCCAATCCTGCGGTGTAAACTCTGTGATGTCTTGACTGTACGCGTCCAAGGTGTCTGCAGCAGTGGCCGAGAGGCAGTAACTCTCCGTGGATGGGGTGTTCATGGCACTACAGATTGCTTGGACGGCATCTCCAGACATCTCTTGTGGTATTTCCTCTGCAGGGGGAAGCCGAGAAAGGGAGTCTGCGTCAGTATTGTGGATGCCTGGCTTGTAGCGGATGCTGAAGTTGAACGCTGCTAGTGCTGCAAGCCATCGATGTCCTGTGGCGTCGAGCTTAGCGGAAGTCAGGACGTACGTAAGGGGGTTGTTGTCTGTATACACCACGAAGGTCGCTCCATAAAGGTAGTCCTTAAACTTCTCCGTGATAGCCCATTTTAGCGCAAGAAATTCCAGTTTGTGAGCTGGATAGTTTTTCTCTGCATGGCTGAGCGATCTGCTGGCGTAAGCAATGACTCTCTTGCAGCCCTCTTGCTCTTGGTACAACACAGCCCCTAGCCCTTGTCCTGAGGCGTCAGTGTGGAGCTCGAAGGGAAGTTTGTAGTCAGCATAACCGAGAATCGGAGGAGACGACAAGATGTCCTTGAGCTTACGGAATGCGGCATCTTCCTGAGGTCCCCACACCCAAGGTTTCTGGCTGTGCTGCTTCTTCCTTCCTCGCCCTTTCTTCTCAGGTGTTGGCATCAGGGTTGTCAGGGGGAGAGCAATCTTGGAGAAATCTTTCACGAAACGCCTATAGTAGCCAGCAAAGCCTAAAAACTTGCGGACCTCCTCAGGTGTTGTTGGGGTCGGCCAGTTCTTGATTGCTTGCGTCTTCTCTGGGTCAGTTCCAATTCCTGCCGCAGACACAGTGTGTCCCACATACACCACCTGGTCCTTGCAGAAATGGCATTTGCGTGGGTTCAGCTTCAGACCTTCTTCGCGTAGTCTTGTGAGAACCTTCTTCAGCCTGTCCTGATGTTCTTCGAAGGTCTTCGAAAAGATAATCAGGTCATCTAGGAATATCAAGCAGATCTTCAAGTTGAGGTCTCCAAGGATGTCTTCCATCAGCCGCTGGTAGGTTGCCGGCGCATTACACAAACCAAAGGGCAGACGGTTGTATTCATAGAATCCTAATGGGCCGACTGTAAACGCTGTCCTCTGTTTGTGACATTCCTCGATTTCGATCTGATAGTAACCAGACTTCATGTCGAGGACGCTGAAGTATCTTGATCCTCCCAAGCAGTCTAAGATCTCTTCGACTCGTGGAAGTGCATATGAATCCTTGGCGGTCCTGTTGTTCAACTGTCTGAAGTCTGTGCAGAGTCTAATGCGGCCATCTTTACGTCGAGCCAGAACGATGTTCGATGCCCAGGGGCTGTGGGATCGACGGATCACACCACTTGCCAAAAGCTGATGAAGATGCGACCTGACTTCGTCGATCATACTTGGGGGAATGCGCCGATGAGCCTGCTTGAAAGGTCTCTCATCTTCAAGATCTATCCTGTGTCGGACTCTGCTGGTGAGGCCCACGTCTTCCTCGTTCTGTGCAAATGTGTCGCGGAACTCTGTGACGAGTCGCTTAACCTCGGCCTCCTGTGCGGGTGACAAGTTTTCAGACTTCACATCAACTGTAGACAACAGAGGGTCCTCTTGTTCTATCACGGACGAGTCTTCCAGTGATGTAATAGTGACGGGCTGAACCTCGCATAAAAGGCTTCTGGGGTTGATGGTGACTGTGCGAGCAGTGACGTTTGACATGATGACCTCCACAGGACTTGTCTTGTTACTCTGGTAGTGAATGAGGCTCGGCGTCAAATCCAAGTCTGGATGGGTGTGCTCATGCGGTTGCAGGATGGCACACGTTGCGTGGTAGTTCCTGGGCTTGTCGATATAACCCTTGATGACCACCTGTTCATTAGGCTTGATCGTAACACGATCTGGTTCTGCTGATCTCACAACAGCAATACGGTCCTTGTCGCGCAGAAGTTGTTTCTCACGCAGTGAAATGCATCGTAGTGACAGGTACCATGCCGACTGTGTCGCAATACTCTTCAGGTATCGTGGTCCAAATCGCTGCTGACAGCCTTCCATCACCTGTGATAGAAAATTAGTACCAAGCAATATTGGGGTGCTGGCACTATATCGACTCTCTGGAACAACCAGCATGAGGCATGGATGAGTGCAGTATGAGTCCGGTCCTACAGGTCTTCCATCACTCAATCCTGGGATGTGAATGTCAGTCTTACTGTACCCAAGGTACGGGAGCTGTTGGCCATCTGCACACTCTATACTCAGGAGCTGGGTAACTGGATGCAGCTCAACGTTGCTGAGGCGGTTCTCATAGAACGTCTGACTGACAGTCGAAACCGCAGAGCCAGTATCAAGAAGTGCAGGGGCGGCAATTCCCTCAACTTCAATGAGTGCTTCGTTGGCATTACCAACCAATCCCGCTTCATCGTCAACAGTGGTCGGTCGGTGCTCCGTGTATGTCCGGTGATTGGAACCAGATGGCTGTCCCACTCTACAGGTCCCGTAGAAGTTCTGTCGACGTAAATAATCGAGACGCTGCCGACAGCCTACACGTATGTGTCCTCGTTCACCACAACGGAAGCATATGGGTTCACCTGGATGGTGTCTTCGGTGAGACTGCTGTTGACTGTCAACTTGCCAACTCATGATGGTTTATTACATGTAACACTAATCTCAGTAAGTGCTATACGTGAGCTTGATAGAAAGTCATGATGAAAAACTGAAACAGATTCTTACACAACCTAGCCCAAGCTGTCGAACCCATTTACTGGTGAACATCCTTCATCAGGTAGATAGCTACCGCTTAACTTCAGTAGCAGTCTTCACTGCACTATTTACTCTGTGCTAACACTAAGTCTTTACCACAGTTATAGACTGATGTTATCACAGAATAACTTGTCACTCCCAAATATTTCTCACGTGCTAAAGTAAAGGTTAGCCTACAGGGATACGGAGTTTCTCTTAAAGCGAGGAAACCTTCACTCTAAATATAGAATAAGAGTCAAATCACTGTATTCTCTCACTAGCAAGCTTGCATGCAGTAAGCGAATAGCCCACCTAGAGTTCCGTAGCTCTGTGAACTCACTCAGTAACCCTCGGTTACATAAACATGCAATAGTTCTTGTATGCAACTAAGTCTGAAACACATTCTCCCACAGTGATACTCCGTGACTGCAGTGAAGTTTACGACCACCAAGTCTCTTTTTCAAAGTTTCAATCCGATAAATTGTCCACTGGTCAATAGCATGTCACTCATGCAACTCTAAAGTAAAGATCTACCTTCAAAATAATTATGTACTTTCAACACGCATACTGACCTTTCAAACATGCCAAGGTACAGATAGCTTTCTGGGCATGCAACACTGAATGAATCAGAGGTACTTATGTGATGTAGAGAGCTCTCTCAAAAAGGGACAAAAGACTAGCCACTTCAAGTCTAGTACTAACCCTTAAGCATCAGCATCATTTTCTTTCGATATGTGGCAACATGTCAATGGCATGCTTCGCATCAAAAATACGCATAATGTCAAGCAAACACGCTAGCATGAGCCATTACCAGTCCCTGCATGTAACACACATGTATAATTCAACAACCCACATGGAAAGTACATGTATACATGAATAAAATCAATAAATCACACGAAGTAGTAAAATGATTTTCAACTCCTTTGAATAGTTCGTCTCAATGCAACACAAATGCAATCACAAATATCTTATTCCAGTGTAAATGTTCAACCATCTCACTTGTGAAGACTTACTCTGGTATCTTTGCTCTCAAGTAGACACATCAATGAGCCAACACAAATCTGAACCATCAAACGTGGAAAACACGTCCGAGCCGCGCACTACAATGCTTTCCTTTTTTGTTTCACCTACTGTTACTAATCTACCCTTCACGTGAGATGTGTCTCTAAGATCCCATAGTATGCAAAAATAGAAGAGAAAAATGGACTAACGCAGTAAAATCTGTGGAACTCAATTACACTAGTGCCAAACCATTATTCCCACATCAGTAACTGTACCCTATAAAATATGGCAGCTGCCACTGATCGCCGTGCTGTAGCTATGAAGCGTTCAACAAAATTTTTTTCAAACACCAGAGACCCAGGAGGACTATGTCAACTTGAGAGTCTCTAAGTCAACCAACTCTTTGAAGTATTGAACAAAATATCAAGCAAATCTCAAATCAAACCACGCTTAAAAACGGCATTGGCTTTTTTTTTTCTTTTTTTTTTTGTAACTGTTGGTAAACACCACAGAAAAAATAGGGAAATCCAAAAAAATCAAAAATGCCTTTTTGTTAATTAATTCATGGAATTAAAAAAATTGAGTCGCGGAAATAAAGGTTAAAGAAATCAAAACACAGTTTACAATTTATACCTGCAAAGTCTGTAATCATGGACAACTTGCTCACAATTCGCTCGCCGGCTGTCTACTGCTGGGTGCTGGAACGGGCAAGACATCAATCCTTCAGTTTAGTGTTGCACCTCCAGCGCCGTACTCTGCCCCTCAAGACTGGAGACTCCTGACAGCAGTTTGAAGAGCGGCGATGTCAACCACTGAAGAGGGGCGATGTCAACCACTGAAGAGCGGCGAGGAGCGGCGATGTCAACCACAGACTTGGACGAGCAGACTTGGTCACCAGTCTGCGATCACTGTATGGCTGTGACACCCTGCAGCTTACATCAGTGGAGGATCCATGCCAGACAGCTCTCCCTCCCATGCAGGACAGTGTTGAAGTGCAGGGTTTCCTTCCCTCAGTAGCAGGTAGAGCGCTGCACGCTGTACGCTGGGCCCGCAAGGAGTAGTGCCAGGACAGGAGGTTGACACAGAGCTCTATGTCACAGGACCAAGTGTGTAGGGCTGGGGCAGACCTTCCTCCGTCAGCTGTAGTAGGCTGGTCACACGGTCGCACTGGCATTAATGACTGAAGGTGCCAGGTGAGGTGGGGTGAGGTGGCGTCACGAATGCCAGGGAAGGTCTCCGGAACTTGTCCTCACAGATCAGTTGCAGATACAGCAACACAGCGTAGCGACTTTCTGTAGGTAGGGTAGTGTGCCACTTGCCAAAGTCTGCTGCACGCTAAACGCACTGGTAGTTGTAGACTGGTCCCTTATTGGGCGCCATTGTAACGGGATGGGTGCCTTGGGGTATAATGATCACACCGCTACACCACCGGGGTTCTCTGACCAGTCGACCAGTGAAGAGACGACGCAGCGTTTGGTTGGCACTGGGCTCTTTATTTCAGACATATCATAATCGCTCTTGTTTGCATGTATGTTTGCTTGTTTACTCGCTTACTTGCTTGCACACCCTGAAACAGCAATTAACTAGCATGAGAACTATCAAAAGAGAAATACAAACTATAAAAACAAGATATCTCATCACAAAAGACTACACTACAGCAAAAATAAGCACTATTGTTCCACCACCGATGACAACTCACAAATACAGCAAATACATGTACCATCTAGCAATGGTGGGGAACAATATTCTGTATCTCAAATATATTACTAAATGAGACAATACAAAGTAAATCACAACATCCAAATACAGTGTAATACAATGAGGAGACTAAAATGTAAAATGTGTACCTCATCAGTGTGATAAAGGTGTTCCAAATCATACTGAGTAGCAAAACATCAATACTGACGGCAGACAGGTGAGACGCTCCCTGTAGGCCTTACACTGGAGAAAGTCAGCTGTGTGTGTCAGCTCACACAGAAAGCTCTACTGACATGTAGAACAGTGAACAGAAATCAAAACTTGCCTGTGAAGGACCATTGGCAGCGTGGTTTTTCACGGTTGAGTAAACCACAACTATTACTGAACTGCTACTCTCTGTTACTGAGCTACTACTACTACTACTCTCTCTCTCTCTCTCACACACACACACACACACACGCATACAAACACACACACGCGCACTTACTCACTCACTCACATATACACCCTGCCACAAATACAACATAGGGATCTCCATGAATTGCATTGTTGAAATCTTTTACTGATATAAAATAGAAACATGCTTCCCCCCCTCCCCCCCCATCTCTCATTCTCTCTCTCACACACACACACACACACGCACACACACACACACGCACACACACACACACACACACACACACACACACACACACACACACACACACACACACACACACACACACACACACACACACACACACACACACACACACACACACACACACACTACACTGCAATGCACTGCACTGCACTGCAGTACAATACAATACAATACAATACAATACAATACAATACAATACAATACAAGAGACGAGTGTAGCCAGGCGGTGACTGTGACTGAGCTGTGTTGGCACCACGCCTGTAGCACAGACCACCGCCCAATACCAGGTTTTGTTTCCCGCTTGACTTCTGTCCAAGAGCCGACTCGATCATGATGACGGTGCATGGTGTTACATCCGATATGTATGACTCCCAGTAACGCGAAACCAGAAAGCGACTCTGTCATTTCTTTGGGGTGCTCTCCGCCCCTGGGGGATCACCCAACAATAGCGCCAATGTTGTTATTGTTGTTGTTGTTGTATGCATTGTGTTTCGCTTTGTTCCGTTCCGCGGCTCCTCTTATTTGGAATAGGATCTTTACCGTGCACACCTGACATTGTGCGTGCGTGTGTACACGAGGGCGGGACAAGCCAACGGGAACGAGTCTGCACGTGATTCTGACTCGATTTGGAAGGGGAAAATCCGACCAAATTCCTGCCCACCAGGGATTCGAACCATGCAGACAGCTAAGAATTTTCAGCAGACCAAATACCCTGTCCGGCGTGTTAATACAGCGTGTCTGTCTGTCTGTCTGCCTGTCTGTCTGTCTGTCTGTCTGCCTGCCTGCCTGTCCGTCTGTCTTGGCTGTAAGTTGTGCTGGAAGTATCCAGGGGTAATACGGGTGGCGGTGGGGAGGGGTGGGGGGGGGGGTCATCTTGCAAGTTACAACGTACAAACGCGAGTTTTTACACGCATCAACGCTGCTGGTATCATGGGCATAAGTGAGGTGAGAAATGAAATCACGCCCCCCGCTACTGCCAACTGCTAGACTGCCGTCACGGCACCAAATCTCCGCTCTCCGTGTGGGGGCGCCACCGCCAGTAACCTGGATATCGTCACTCAGTCCGCCTACAATACCTAGGAACCTGCATTCAGGTAAGAACATTTCATTATCTCTTCATACCCATTAATCCAGTTTACTAGTGTCTATAAGATTGCTGCTGTTCCGTGTCATGTTTGGTATCTAGGTTCTGACAGCGTGAACATGAAAAAAGAAAAAAGAAATTCTTCTTCAAATCATTAAAATGTCGAAGGCGTTTTCACGAGAAGGTGAAACATAATAAGAGAAAAGTGGTGTTTTGTTGACCAGAGTAGAAATACAGTCCTGTGGGTTTTGTTTGGTTTTGTTTTGTTTTTATCCTTCCTACGGGCATTTCAAAAGCTTTATTTTCACACTACCACTACTATGCTTCTACTTCTACTGGATTTTTTTTTTTTGGCTTTTCCTTAGGCTGCACTTCTTTTTTAAAATACATACATACATGTATACATACCAACTTACAAACATACATACATACAGACACACAAACATATATACATACTAAACATTAATACATAACGTGTATACAATCCTGTCTTGGCTATGTTGACTTTTTGTGTTCTGGTTAAGCAAGCGATGTCTTGACCCACCAGTAGCCTGCAGATACAACGTCAGTATGTGTGTTGGTAATGCGAGGGGTTAAACCGATAAAATCAAAGTGTATAGAACCGTGCTTGATACTTGTTATCTACTATGACATGTAAGGCGGGGTTTCAACAACCTATATCTACTGTCCAGCACCACTCACCCTGGGGCACTTCCAGCCTCAAGCTGCATTAGCCAGGGGCACTTTATGCGCACGCATACAGCGTCTCGAATCGATGCGACTGCAACCAGTTGTACACGGTGTCGTAGAATATTTCGGAACCAGGATAAATCGGAACCGGTTCCCAAAAATCCTAGGATATTTCGGAACCATTCCCATTTATCCCTAACCTTATTCCCTAGGATAAATGGGAATGGTTGTGAAAAATCCTGCCACCAGGGCCAGGATAAATCGGAATGGTTCCCATTCGTCCGGTTTCGAAATATCCTGTGACACCGGGTGTGGTGTGTGTGACAAAGCTGGAAAGGACCAGGTGGTAAATAGACGACTCTATTTTTTTTATGTGCATGACTTTATAATAAAAGGCCAGCGCTTTACTCTATAATTATTAGGAAATTAGTTTAAGCACTTACTGTGCCGCGGGCAGTCTGTCAGCTGCGCCAACTAAACCAATTCCCCCTCCCCCGCCCTTCCTTTCCCCTCCCTCTCTCTTCTTCTCACTTTCCCTTCTTACTCTCCCTCATCCCCTCTCCCTCCCTCTCTCCCTGTGTGTGTGTGTGTGTGTGTGTGTGTGTGTGTGTGTGTGTGTGTGTGTGTGTGTGTGTGTGTGTGTGTGTGTGTAACACCACTGGAAAGGACCAGGTGGAAATAGACGACTCCACTACGCAAGCCAAACCCCGCCCCCTTTACTCTGCCGCGTATTCGCAAAACACAGTACGTCCATTTTATAAGAAAAGGGGTGATTGATGTAAAGATGCAAGAGATTGGTGTGATGGTCTTTTTCCTCAACTGGACTTGCTGCCTTCTGTCCATCTTTCCGACAGCCGGGATACTAGTAGCCGAATGGTAAAGCGTTGGACTCTCAATGCTCGGGTCGTGAGTTCGAATCCCGGCTGGGGCCGAATATTTGTGCTGGCCTTTTTTCTCGTTACCCCGTCTTTGATATCACCCTTACGTGGTGGAAAAGGACGTTAAACTCCTAACTACTTAGACCCCTGGCTACAAGTGGAGCATAGGCCATCGACGACCCTTCGCCATCGCACTTTGTTTAAACTCCTAAACCCCCATATAAAAAGGGTGGGCTCTGTCCATGTTTCAGTCGTATCAAACTAACGAGCTTCCCTAGTTGTAGTATCTGGCAGGATGTTTGCCAGATTATGCCATGTCTTGTGCTGATTATAACCAAACTACAAAATCTTACTTACTTAAGGGCCACGGTACGAGTTAAACAGTCAACATCCAACTCTACTGTGATAATTATTTATTTACCACAGTGTCATAATCATGTTTGTGATCGACTATAATCATGTTTACAGGAAGTAAAAAGTTAAAAATTGATAAACAACCACGACGACGACTAGAAACTGACAACAAGAGGTCCGTCTTTTAGCTCACGGCTTCCGGAAACAAACACTGAATTTGTTTTGGTTCAAAACCAAAACGTTATCGTATCCCAAAACGCAAGAAACAGTATTGCCACTGTAATGAGTTTGTTGTAATCGCTCCATACTCCACGACAAAAGATTATAGTCGTTGTGCCACTAGAAATTCATCAGCCTGAGTTTTAACATTACAGGTGGAAGTTTGAATGCTGTCTGTAACAGTTACAGTTTAAACAACAACAACTACAGCAGCAAGAACAACAATAAAAACCGCTGGATGCAGTAGCTCTAAATCAAGGAGTCAGTCGGCCAGTCAGTTATTCATTCATTCAGTCATTCATTCAGTCAGTCATTCAGCCAGTCAGTCAGTCAGTCAGTCAGTCAGTCAGTCAGTCAGTCAGTCAGTCAGTCGGTCGGTCGGTCGGTCGGTCAGTCAGTCAGTCAGTCAGCCAGCCAGTCATTCAGTCAGTCAGTCAGTCAGTCAGTCAGCCAGCCAGTCATTCAGCCATTCAGTCAGTCAGTCAGTCAGTCAGTCAGTCAGTCAGTCCGGCAGTCAGCCAGTCAGTCAGTCAGGCAGTCAGCCAGCCAGCCAGCCAGCCAGTCAGTCCGGCAGTCAGTCAGTCAGTCCGGCAGTCAGCCAGTCAGTCAGCCATTCAGTCAGTCAGTCAGTCAGTCCGGCAGTCAGTCAGCCACTCAGCCATTCAGTCAGTCAGTCAGTCAGTCAGTCAGTCAGTCAGTCCGGCAGTCAGTCAGTCAGTCAGTCCGGCAGTCAGCCAGTCAGTCAGTCAGTCAGTCAGTCCGGCAGTCAGTCCGGCAGTCAGTCAGTCAGTCAGTCAGTCAGTCAGTCAGTCCGGCAGTCAGCCAGCCATTCAGTCAGTCAGTCAGTCAGTCAGTCAGTCAGTCATTCAGTCATTCAGCAAGTCAGTAAGGGACTGAGTAAATAAATCAGTGTAAGAATGCTAGAGTCAGGCCGGGGGTCAACCCGTCAGTTTGTCCAGCTGCAGCTTAACTCAGTAAAGTAAAAGCAAGAGGCGTGAGAGAACCTGACTTAACGACACTCACACTCAATCAATAGAAATCCAAACATTACGGCACAACTTACCGTCAAGCCGGCCCGGCCTGTATCTAGCCACTTGTATAATTATATATCTTTACAGCAGTTCCTTACAAACACTACATAGTCGGAGCGTTACAATAGCAGGTTTACGGTAATCTTATCGCCGGCTTTAATCGGCTCACGGGGCAACACCGTTACCACTCAGGGGAGATAAACCTTTCACGGCATGATCCCGTCCCCCAGGGGGCGCTGAGCGACAAGGCAATGGGACGGCCTGACTGCACACTTACACGTTTAAGTTGTGGATTTACGTTAAATGGTTTGTCCTATTCCTAGTCTGTCCTTATCCCCGCATAATGAACACACGCTTAATTTCGTTGCCAACCATGAACACGCACACACTCTTAGTCGGGTTCATGACGGACCATGAAATCGTTTGTGTTTTTACCGGCGCTTAATCCTTAATCGCTGCTCCACTTAAAACTGACTTGATGAGAGATACATTTGTGCTGTGATTTACTTTGTTGCCATTGAGTGGTCAAGCAACCAGCGCACACACTCAGTCATACTAATAATTATGCAGGATATGTGTCATGGGTTGTGTGTGTGTGTGTGTGTGTGTGTGTGTGTGTGTGTGTGTGTGTGTGTGTGTGTGTGTGTGTGACGGAAAGAAGCGACAGTGTTTATGAATGTATATTGAATGTTAACAACTTAACACGCTGCACCACTAACGGGCCTGAGAGTCGTGTAATACCAAGGCCACATTTTCTTTGATGATTGACAGAGCGACCACGTGACATCCATGGACAACGATACAGAAGGGCAGGGGGAGGGGCAGGGGGATGGCGAGGGTCATGCCCCTCCTGCCTCTGAAGCCTCCGACCTGGCCGCCCCACCCCCCACGGAGCTTGACCACACCCCCCACACTACAATCAGCGAGAAGGCCACGCCCAAAGAAACAGAGAGCACGGAGCCCCTCCCTCCCCCCGGGGCCACCGCTCCTGTTGCGGCGGTTCCCAAGACAACAGACTCGTTTCCCGTCATGCCTCATCCACACTCCTTTCACGGCCCGCCCAGTCGGGCTAACAAGGTACAAACAACTGTAAACATACAACTCTTGAACTGTGTATATACAACTGTAAACATATAACTGTAAACATACAACTCTAAACATACATGCTGCAAGGGTCATCTTTCAGAGGTCTAAGAAAGATCATGTCTCATCACTCCTGTCTCAGCTACACTGGCTTCCCATCAAGGCCAGGATAGAGTACAAACTTGCTACACTAGCTTTTCGTCTTTTTGATGGCACACTGCCTGCCTACCTGTCCAGGGGCGCCGGAACCGGGGGGGGGGGGGGGGGCAGGGGGGGCAGCTGCCCCCCCTGTACCCAAGCAGGGGGGGCAAGAGTGTCTTTTTGCCCCCCCCCCCCCCCTGGAAAATCAGGTGACTATGGCAAGAGGGAGGGCAAAGCCATGGTCTTGCCCCCCCCCCCTTCCCCTACCTCTCCCCCTACCCCTCTTAGTGCTCTCTCCCTCATTCCACCCAACAGAGAACTTCTGTTTTTGCGGACCGAAGGCTGTCCGCTCCTCTGATTGCCCCCCCCCCCTTCCCCCCCCCTCCCCCCCCCCCCCCCCCGCTTTTCACTTTTTTTCGGGCAACGTCCTGGTTCGTAAAGGTTTTTTGTCTACGCAGCATTTGATCGCCCCCCCCCCCCACCCCCCCCCCCCCCCCCCCCCCCCACCCCCCCCACCCCCCCCCCGCTTTTCACTTTCTTCGGGCAATGTTCCCCTCTCCGAGATTCTGCCCCCCCTCCCTCCAACATCTTCCGGCGCCCCTGCTGTCCTCATTACTAACTGTCTATCAACCATCCAGGTCCCTTCGCTCCAGCTCCGAACGCCTTCTTGTCGTACCTAAGACCCACACTAAATCCTTTGGACAATGTTCATTTCAGTATCAAGCCCCTGTAATCTGGAATTCTCTGCCCCTGTGCATTCGAAATGCTTCTGACTTACTTGATTTTAAAGCCAAACTCAAAACCTTCCTGTTCAGATTATCCTATAACTAGTTTCTCAACTGACCTTGACCCATCCTGAGCCCTTTTGCTGGTGGAATGGCAGGGTGTGTGTGTGTGTGTGTGTGTGTGTGTGTGTGTGTGTGTGTGTGTGTGTGTGTGATGACAGTATGAGTTATCGATTTTATTAGTTTTAGTCAGAAATTGTAAAGCGCGTTGAGCTCACTTCTTGGGGATACTGCGCTATATAAGAATGTTATATTATTATTATTATTATTACAACTGTAAAAATACCGGCAACTGTAAACACACAATTGTAAACATCAGTTCAACTAAACATATCACCAGGGATGTCGTTTGGGGTCGGATCTCGGCTAAAAGACGAATTTTTGGGGGGAAAAATCCGATAATCTGTCTGTCATGTCGGCTGGCCGAGCCGAAGTTTTCACGAGTAAATCGGCTCGATTATGTCCGTTAATTTCTGCGAGATTCCTATGCTGGCTGGAGTAATTTCCAAGAAAACGCAACTTTACAGAACTCTATAACGTGTGTATAGTACACGTGTTCTTTATCTTTCCCTATACGTGGTATTTACTTGTCACAGTTAGTACCTGTACACGTGGTATTTACTTGTCACAGTTAGTACCTGTCTGTACACGTGTTCTTTATCTTTCCCTATACGTGGTATTTACTTGTCACAGTTAGTACCTGTCTGTACACGTGGTATTTACTTGTCACAGTTAGTACCTGTCTGTACACGTGGTATTTACTTGTCACAGTTAGTACCTGTCTGTACACGTGGTATTTACTTGTCACAGTTAGTACCTGTCTGTACACGTGGTATTTACTTGTCACAGTTAGTACCTGTCTGTACACGTGGTATTTACTTGTCACAGTTAGTACCTGTCTGTACACGTGGTATTTACTTGTCACAGTTAGTACCTGTCTGTACACGTGGTATTTACTTGTCACAGTTAGTACCTGTCTGTACACGTGGTATTTATCTTTCCCTATACGTGGTATTTACTTGTCACAGTTAGTACCTGTTTGTACACGTGTTTTTACCTGTGTTACTGATTACGTGTATCTACAGTGGTGTTATGTACATTTGTCTACATCTGTTACTTACCTGTGTTATTTACCCGTGGAATGTATGTGACAGACAAACGGCCAGTACCCACCTCTGACCCTGAACCAGCTGGCGATAGTGGCCGCCTCACAGAACAAACTGCCCACCAGCCGAGTGAAAGGAATTGTGGCGAGAATGGGACGCCATACACAGTCCAGCGCCAAGAAACTGGGGCGTTGGTACAAGGGAGACAACTACGTGGACAACGGTAACTACTCGTGGCGCAACATGGAGTTATTCGCCGATTACCAGAAACAAATGTACAACGCGGAGGGCACCATCAAAGCCAGCTGTAAGAAGTAGACAGGAAGGATCTACTTCTGCTTCTACTTCTAGGCCAAGTACGTGGTAACTACGTCACACTAACCGGCCAGTCACCGGAAGTAGAATGAACAGAGACTATTGACATTGCCGGGGAGCCGAGTCTACAATCAGTCTTCTCAAACCCAAAGATACGGGTGGGTGGGTGGGTGTTTGGAAGTTTAACGTCCTTTTCCACCACGTAAGGGTGATATCAAAGACGGGACAACGAGAAAAAGGCCAGCACAAATATTTGGCCCCAGCCGGGACTCGAACTAACGACCCGAGCATTGAGAGTCCAACGCTCTACCATTCGGCTATCCCGGCTCCCACCCAAAGATACAGAAATACCCCAGGAAACAACGTACGCTTCATCGAAAACCTCCTTCGGGGATTAATGGGCACAACAATAATAATAATAATAATCGCATTTGTATAGGCGCTCAGCTATATATCCCATGAGTCATATTTGGCTCAAAGCGCTGCAAACACGCACGCTCACGTGAATCACACGCATTGTCGCAGACGAACACTGGAGATGCCGTGGAACATTACAATCACGTGTTGCAAAGGGTCAGCTCAGCAATTTCAGTTTTGGAATTTACAGTTGCATTTTTTAAAAAATTATTTAAACTTTGTGGGCTGAACATTTCCAAAGCAGAGGGGAAGCCGGAGTACCCGGAGAGAACCCCCGACGGTCGGTCCAAAGCAACATACGAGCATGAAAATTTCTTCGCCCCGACTGGGGCTCGAACCTGACCTCTCGCATTGATGACAAAGTCTTAACCACCAGACCACCGACCGTACCTTGTAACCCCGTCAAGAAAGGAGAATGATTTACTGATTTAATTTCTGAACTCCCCTCACGGTGATGCCGGCTAAAGTGTCCACTGATTTGGGGACTCCTCACATTCACAACGCTTGACTGTGGAGGTCCCATACATCCGGGTCCATGGTCAGAATTATTATTAAATAGCGCAACTGTATGCAGCCCTAGCAAAACCGCATGTTTCTACCAGTACAGTATGGGGACGAAGCCGAGAAATCCACCTCGGCTGGGAGTAACCTAAGCACTGTGCTGTACAGCAATAAGCACGTGCTCTCCGGCTTAGTCCCGCGGCTGAGTATAAGTAAAGCCGCTATTGTTTAGTGTATGATAGTGGAAAAACCCTCAGCATGGAAAGAGTTAAAGAGGCGTTTCCCATCATGCCTCACCCACACCCCCTGAATAAGTAGCGACACTAGATTACTTTACTGTTGGTGTATAAAGGTAGACATTGTCCTAATGATGTGTTTGTTATATCCTGAACTGTTATACTTTGTGTTCTTTAAAGTTTATTGTTGTGTTAATTTCTCGTCTTGTTATGTGTCTACATATAGACATAATAGTGTCTTTCTGTTCGTACAATGATGTGCTCGAGTTGCCATATTTTGTTAACCGTTACAGTATTTGTTTGTATACCGTTACAGTATTTGTTTGTATACCGTTACAGTATTTGTTTGTATACCCTTACAGTATTTGTTTGTATACCGTTACAGTATTTGTTTGTATACCGTTACAGTATTTGTTTGTATATCGTTACTGTATTTGTTTGTATATCGTTACAGTATTTGTTTGTATATCCTTACAGTATTTGTTTGTATATCGTTACAGTATTTGTTTGTATATCGTTACAGTATTTGTTTGTATACCGTTACAGTATTTGTTTGTATACCGTTACAGTATTTGTTTGTATACCCTTACAGTATTTGTTTGTATACCCTTACAGTATTTGTTTGTATATCGTTACAGTATTTGTTGTATACCCTTACAGTATTTGTTTGTATACCGCTACAGTATTATGTATTTGTTACACATATTTCGCTAGAGATCGTGTCTGTATCGATATTCACAAATGTCACTTTGTCCCAAGCCGCTTTGTGCACTTTCGAATTTTGGTTTGTTGTTGTTGTTGTTGTTGTTTCGAACGATTCTGGAAAACTCAGGTTACTTCCTCCGGGGGAAGCGCGTCGCTGAGGAGCAGCGCCAGCCATCTACCTACTTTTAGGGCTATACAAAACAGGGACTCCCGACAACCTTGAGTTGCGAGTGCATGCTTGAAAGATGTGTGTCCGGGAACCTCATGAAGGCCTGTACCGCTGTAGAAGATTACCTTGCTCGGTGACCGGACGATTTGCCCAAGGACGACAGGCAAACAATACGCCGAACGGACTAGTATATGAAGAACCGACGATAAGCCGAACGGACTGGCATATGAAGAACCGACGATAAGCCGAACGGACTGGCATATGAAGAACCGACGATAAAATCGGCATATCGTCCTTCGGTAAGTAGTCCGTTCGGCGTATCGTCAGTCGGCAAGTAGTCCGTTCGGCGTATCGTCAGTCGGCAAGTAGTCCGTTCGGCGTATCGTCAGTCCTATGTGGTGGAAAAGGACGTTAAACCCCCAAACACCCAAACACCCACCCGTATCGTCAGTCGGCAAGTAGTCCGTTCGGCGTATCGTCAGTCGGCAAGTAGTCCGTTCGGCGTATCGTCAGTCGGCAAGTAGTCCGTTCGGCATATCGTCCTTTGGCAAAGCGTCCGGTCACCGTCTTTCAAATGACCATAAAGATAAAGACACCTTCAGAAAGTGGAATTGCACTGTCAGTGTGTTTCTGCTCAAATAATGCATTTTGTTCTCAAGGAGATGGCGATGTTGATAATGATTCTTCTTCTTCTACACACGTTTTGCCTTGAGATGTTAACCAGAAGTAAACATGTTTTCCAGTTTTAATAATTTTTCTGAGTGTGCGTGCGTGCGTGCGTGCGTGCGTGCGTGCGTGCGTGCGTGTGTGTGTGTGTGTGTGTGTGTGTGTGTGTGTGTGTGTGTGTGTGTGTGTGTGTGTGTGTGTGTGTGTGTGTGAGAGAGAGAGAGAGAGAGAGAGAGAGAGAGAGCCAACAAATAAAACGAGCAACAACTGACACCATCACAAACCTAAACAACAACGACAACGACGTGAACTGCAGTACGTGTGGTGTCACAGTGTGAGTGGGAATGAATGCTGTGTAACAAACGTTATGATGTGGAAACACAGACACACAGCAATGTGTAGATTTCGTCACGACAACGGACAGACATGAAACCAGTGACAAGACAGAATCATACAAGAAATCTTTTCCACACAAAAACACTCAAGTCAGGATTTGGTTCAGTTTCCAAAGTGTTATTGAAAATACATGTTCAAAAGTATCTGTATACCACGTAACAACGAGAAATTGAAAAAAATATTTAAAAATCCGTCTGATTTGTTATGTCGTGATATAACAGCTGAAGCCAAACATTGAACAAATCAACCAAACTACAGTGTACAGTTCACACTTCAACTCTATTATACTACATTTCCTACAGTGTCATCCTTTTTCTTACATTTACAGTGTTTCCATTACACTGGCGAAGAAACATATTTTTAAGGGGGGGGGGGGGGGGGGGGGGGGGTAGGGAGAAGGGGGAAGGAGGAGTGATTGAGCGGGAGTTGAGATTGGGAACGGATGTGGGGTTGAAAAGTCAATCATTTAACGAGAGGGGGGGGGGGGGGGGGGGGGGGGGGGTCCCACGCCAGAGCAATATTTACGGTTGTTGTGTTATTTACAATTGTTGTACAGTACATGTATTTACATACATTTCGTATCGTATGCAAAGTACGGAGTTAACATTTCTGTGCGGTACACAGTCGAACATGCTTCAGTCGAATTCACTTTCGCACTGTTTTGCTCTCACATAACCAAATAAGCGTGTTTGAGATACCGGACAGCGTATACACGTGTCTGTATTTACAATTTCTCCAGGTATTTACAGATGTTTAAACAGCTTTTACATTTTGTTCACGGTACAGTATGTACAATATTCGCATAAACGACAGTACAGTGTATGGGATGACAGTTGCTAGTTTCTGTCTGTGGGAGATTTCTTCTCTGATCACAAACAGTCTCTATCGCCATGTTTGTCTTTCCACCATTATTTTGTCTTCTCATTACCAAGTCAGATTGCGACACATTTTAACTCATTCGTGGCGGAACCTTAATCAAAGGTTTAGCCATGCATCGCCCACATCAACTTTTGCTCATCAAAATCGAAGTCTCACTCCATTCCTCATAAAATACACAAAATGTCAAGCGTGTGTATGTTGAATGAGGCTTGCTAGAGAGGTTTGTGTACGAGTCATTAGTTTACCGCACTACCTTGGCGGGAACCCCACACATACAAAGCGATTAGTCCGCGCTAGTCTCACTCACAACACTAGTTAATCACATATATACATAGTGCCGCTTGTTTGTAAGTAAAACGAAAGAAACTTTGTTTTGACAAATGGCAAAGTCGGCACTGGTGGTCCACGAACCATCTTCCTCTCAACCTAGTCTGTTTCCACGGACCATCTTTCAATCATTCGTTATTCGCCATTTTGTTTTTACCCTGTGACTGATGTCTGTGCCCGTTTCCTACTCAACTCTCCCTGCAAGATAGTGTAGTTTTAATTTGACTAAAGTATTGTCTACAGTATTTGGTTCAAACAGGCGTTTAGCTTCTCAATATTGTTATACTGCTTTTTCACAACCTAATTCAACATGTCCGTGATATCTGATGTTTTAACAGTCACTGGCTTGGTCATTGGGTATGACATCAGTTGTTGATGACGATGAAGCTGCTGTTGATGACGATGATGAAGATGAGGATGATGGATGCCGTAACGGACATTCTATTCACTAACTGTATGGGTCAATATTTGATTCAGCACTGTAAGTACAGGAAATACTGACGGTAGGAAGCCGTAACTCCGGAGATTTTCTCCCTTGGTATGAAGACGGTGTCTAAGGAGGATTCGTTACCAGTCAAACTATTTTACACACACACACACACACACACACACACACACACACACACACACACACACACACACACACACTAATAGAGAGAGAGAGAGCGGCTAGAGTGGTGAGGTAATAGAAAGCGGGCTGTGCAAACTCCTTTGAAGTTATAGACAGTAATACTGTCAGTACGATCTGTGTTACCAGTCTGTGCTGCACGAATTATGTCATTTCATTACGTTTTTCTAGGGTGACGTCACAAATTGGAGGTCGCTTGAGAATAACGTCACAAAAAGTAACACATGTTGTTAACACAGGCCTGGTGTAAATATTATTTGACACTCTGGGGTCTGATTCATATGGCGGGCCTGTCGTAGGCCTGGCCGAAACCGTAGGCCGGGCCTTGAAAGTCTCGACCTACGTAGGCCAGCCTGTTGCTATTCATATGGCGAGACTGGAGGTGAGACTACGAAGTCCTGGCCTAAAGTTAGTAGGTCAGGTCAGATGCTAAAAATAGCTGGCTTGTTGCGGGAATCACCGCTGGCTGCGCGAAAGTTTACAAGGCCTACTTTCAGCAAAGACCGTAGATAATAGATAATAAGACATGGAACTCGACGGAAAACGCGAGGATAGGTAGGAGTTACGTCCCTTGCGTTGAGCATGCCGTGTCTCGAACATGGCTACAGACAGAAAGGGGCAAGGTGGCAAATTCTGCTGCGCCATAGGCTATAGCAACGCACGTTTAAAGACATCCTGTGCCAACAAGGCATTTTTCCACTTCCCGGGGGAGAGAGAAAGGTAAGCTGAACATAATTTTTACCGTTGCTAAGAAGAAATAGGCGAAAATGGTTCGCTATAGCCAGGACCTGGCGTGCAGATTTTTAGATCTATAAGATCATCCCGGAGTTCGTACCGTGTTTCTAATTCTACAAGGAGCAGATGGTCTCACAGTGTAGGCAGGAGAGAATATTGCAATTTGCTGTAGGTTCTGGTGGCCAGTATCAAGTTTTACTGAAAATATTTGACACGCAGTGCCCACGGCATGCATATCGTCGTACAGGCCAAGTACTTGTATGACTGCTTGAAATTTACGCAAACGGTTGTTAGGATATTGGGTGCTACATTAACAGGTGCATGAAATGGGTGCAGAACACCAGACGGGGAGATCTGTTGGGGAAGGTGAACAGACCTATATCAAATCTTTCTTTGTCTTGCAATACATAGCAATGAGTAGTTTTTTTGTTTTTTTTTTTTAACCGCATGGTTTCCACAGATGGTAGGTAGCCTGGCACTGGTGATGTGTTGCAGTGCGTGGCATGTCGCTCGGCGCACTTGGGCTGCCGGACAGGACAAATAACTTAATCATATCTAAAAACCAATATCAGCAAACCATTCAGACATCTTGTTTGTTACATAGTGTGTTCACTTTTCAGTTCTGTGTCTGTGGACAGGCTTGAATTACTTCAGCGTCAAGCAGAGAAGAGAAATGCAAGTGCGCCTGCTGACAGTGCAGATGGAGGTCTGATCCAGCCAGTTTGTTTATGGAAAGAAGACATCGACTTTACTCAGTAACCCCATCCAGAGATATATATGTGTGTATAAAAAATAATAAAAAGTAATAAAGGAATTTAAAATAACAAACCAACCAACAAGTAAGAAGAAGAAGAACACTTATAGTGTTGTGATGAATTTTATTTTGTATTTTTTTGTGTGTTTTTTTGATGAAGATGAAGATGAGAATGAGTATGAAAAGTGAGGTGAAGCAATGGTTGATCTTTGGTTTATATCATTGTGAGATTGTTGTCTGGTGTGGTGTATGTGGGTGTTGTGTATGGTTGTTGTGGTTTTGCTGTAGGGTGTTTGAAGTGTGATGAGAATGTTGTGGGTGCAGGTGCATATGTGAATAATTTGTGTGTATGTGTAGATAAGGGTGGTGTAGATATGGTTGTGGGAGGTAGTGGTATGGGTGTATGGTTAATAGTGTTGCAGGTGATGATGTAGATTATATGCGAACAAGTTTAGATCTGTAGTTGTGTGTGCTGAGGTGTGTTCTGGTTTAGATCTGTAGTTGTGTGTGCTGAGGTGTGTTCTGGTGTCATGAATCTTTAATGTATATCATAGTGAGTTTGTTGTCTGGTGTGGTGTATGTGGGTGTTGTGTATGGTTGTTGTGGTTTTGCTGTAGGGTGTTTGAAGTGTGATGAGGATGTTGTGGGTGCAGGTGTAGATGTGAATGTGAATAATTTGTGTGTATGTGTAGATGAGGGTGGTGTAGATATGGTTGTGGAAGGTAATGGTATGGGTGTATGGTTAGTAGTGTTGTAGGTGTGTTGATTAGTGTTTGTCAGTGTGAGTATGTGTTGCTTTCGGAGGTGTTTGTAAAAGTGGTTGGCGAGGGCGTGTGTATGGGTGTGTAGTTGGATTTGGGAGCAGAGTTCTTTTTGAGTGTGGTGGGGGTAGGAGTGGTCTGTGCGTTGTGGCATGTGTGGGTGTACGGTGTTCGGAGTGTGATGAGGATGTTGTGGGTGCAGATGTTGATGAGGGTTTGAATGATGTGTATGTGTGTGTGGATGCAGATGTGGAGGATGTTGTAGGCAGGGGTTTCGATGAGCTTGTATGTGTGGATGAGGGTGGTGGTGCGGTTGGAAGAGATGTGGAGGTGTGTGAGCGTGGTGTATGTGGTGCAGATGTTGATGTAGAGTGTATGCGGACAGGTTTAGATGTATGTGTAGATCTAGTTGTGGATTTGTTTGTTGCACGTGTATGTGTGGATGAGGGTAGTGATGCTGTTGGAAGAGGAGTAGATGTGGAGGTGTGTGGGCGTGGTGCAGGTGTTGATGTGGTTTGTATGTGGACAGGATGAGGTGGAGGTGGTGTGGATGAAGGTGCGGGTGTAGGTGTAGGTGCGTGCAGGTGTGGTGGCAGGGGTGTGTTGTTGGTGCATGTGTCCAGAAGTGTCATGTGTGGTGTATGATTTTGTGCGATTTTGTCTTTGAGTATTTGTGTTTGGTTGTCTGTGAGTGTTGTTGTGTTGAGGAGTGTGTATGTTTGGTTGCAGTGGTGTAATTGAAGATCCATTATTCTGTGTATGAGTGTGCTTTTTATGCGTTGGTTAATGTCGGTGAAGAGGTTGCTCATGAAATGGGGTGTGGAGCCTGGGAGTGTGAGGTGCGGTGCGTAGGTGAGTTGTGCTGGGAGTGTGTAGGGTGAATGAATGTCTTTAATGATTTGATCCAGTTGATGTGCTATGTATAGGTGTTGTAATGCTGTGTCTGTGTCTGTATCTGTATTTGTAGTGTGCATGTCCATGGGTATGTCAAATTCGCGTGTGATGATATCTATGTCTTCATTTGTAAGTGTGTATTCTGTATTTGTGTCTGCTGTGTGTGTTGTGGTGTGTGTTGAGTGTCCTGTTTGTGTGTCTGTGATGAGGCTAGTTGTGTGTGTTGCGGTGTGTGATGAGGTCTGATCTGGTGTGATGAAGATGTCAATGTCAAGCGATGATGATAATGATGATGAAGATGGAAGTATGATGTTGGTGGGTGAAGGTGAAGTCATTGCTGTGGACAGAAGAATAAGTAATTTGGTTAATATGGTTTTTTGTCTTAATTGTGGGGAGATGAGATATGGTAAAAGAGAAGAGGGGGGGGGGGGGGGGAAGGGGGGGGGGGGGGTTGGAAAATATTTATAAGGGGGAGAGGTGAAAAAAAAGGAGGGTACCCATGAAAGTCTTGACCGTAGCGGGACGCGTTTCGCCGGACTTTCACCGGCTCATCAGCCGCTTTTGGTCAAGACAGGAGGGATTGCAGGGTAAGGAAGGAGGGAAGTAGGAATAATTATTTGTGGTATAAATTTAAAGTGTGACAATTGAATCGTTGACTTATTAATCCTATTATTAACCCCCCCCCCCCCTCTCTCTCTCTCTCTCATCTTCAGCCCCCGCCCCCTCTCTCTCATCTTCAGCCCCCCCCCCCCCACCCTCTCTCTCATCTTCAGCCCCCGCCTAAATGTTACAAAACAAGATGATGCTGTGTAAAACAAACATACACAGCTGGCACACACAGACTCGCGTCAGTGTTACTGTAAATTTGATCTGAGGTGATTTTTTTTTCTTACCTGAATATTTATGGAATGAAATCCTTTGCGATTGACAAACTCATGCTCCTGTTCGTAGGGCCTCCGGATGCGCACATGGGTACCGTCAATACAGCCAATAACATTGGGAAACCTTTTCATGGCAAAAAATTTCTCCTTGTTTTGCTGAGCCTCTCGGCGAGTTGGCATCTTGATCCACTGGTTCGCTTGTCGGAGAAGCGCATCAGTTACCCGGGTAACAGCACGACACACTGTAGGTTGTGACACTCCCATAAGGTCGGCCACAGCATCTTGAAAAGTGCCTGTTGCGTAAAATCGCAATGCCAGCAAGATTTGTAACACAGGTGTTAGTGACCCCTTTCTTGGAAGCACATATTCTAAATCATCGCTGACACTGTCGACTAAATCTAAGATTTCGTGACGACGAAACCGGAACTTTTTGAATACCTTGGTGTCAGAAAACTCCTCCAGGGGATGAGTTCGATCGCGAAAAATCCGATTTAAGCGCATTGCCTGCCTTCGTCGGCGTTGAAAAAACATGTAGGTAGCCATTTTTCTTTGCAGTAGGCCCGGTCTACAGCCTTTAGGCCAGCGAAATCGCGGGTCTAAATTTCATCCATTTAGTCCCGCCTTTAGACCTGGCCTAGCTTCAAGGTCGGCTCCATGAATGCCGACTAAAGTGGTAGGCCCAGGGGTCTGATTCATATGGCGGGCCTGTCGTAGGCCTGGCCGAAACCGTAGGCCGGGCCTTGAAAGTCTCGACCTACGTAGGCCAGCATGTTGCTATTCATATGGCGAGACTGGAGGTGAGACTACGAAGTCCTGGCCTAAAGTTAGTAGGTCAGGTCAGATGCTAAAAATAGCTGGCTTGTTGCGGGAATCACCGCTGGCTGCGCGAAAGTTTACAAGGCCTACTTTCAGCAAAGACCGTAGATAATAGATAATAAGACATGGAACTCGACGGAAAACGCGAGGATAGGTAGGAGTTACGTCCCTTGCGTTGAGCATGCCGTGTCTCGAACATGGCTACAGACAGAAAGGGGCAAGGTGGCAAATTCTGCTGCGCCATAGGCTGTAGCAACGCACGTTTAAAGACATCCTGTGCCAACAAGGCATTTTTCCACTTCCCGGGGGAGAGAGAAAGGTAAGCTGAACATAATTTTTACCGTTGCTAAGAAGAAATAGGCGAAAATGGTTCGCTATAGCCAGGACCTGGCGTGCAGATTTTTAGATCTATAAGATCATCCCGGAGTTCGTACCGTGTTTCTAATTCTACAAGGAGCAGATGGTCTCACAGTGTAGGCAGGAGAGAATATTGCAATTTGCTGTAGGTTCTGGTGGCCAGTATCAAGTTTTACTGAAAATATTTGACACGCAGTGCCCACGGCATGCATATCGTCGTACAGGCCAAGTACTTGTATGACTGCTTGAAATTTACGCAAACGGTTGTTAGGATATTGGGTGCTACATTAACAGGTGCATGAAATGGGTGCAGAACACCAGACGGGGAGATCTGTTGGGGAAGGTGAACAGACCTATATCAAATCTTTCTTTGTCTTGCAATACATAGCAATGAGTAGGTTTTTTTTTTTTTAACCGCATGGTTTCCACAGATGGCAGGTAGCCTGGCACTGGTGATGTGCTACAGTGCGTGGCATGTCGCTCGGCGCACTTGGGCTGCCGGACAGGACAAATAACTTAATCATATCTAAAAACCAATATCAGCAACCCATTCAGACATCTTGTTTGTTACATAGTGTGTTCACTTTTCAGTTCTGTGTCTGTGGACAGGCTTGAATTACTTCAGCGTCAAGCAGAGAAGAGAAATGCAAGTGCGCCTGCTGACAGTGCAGATGGAGGTCTGATCCAGCCAGTTTGTTTATGGAAAGAAGACATCGACTTTACTCAGTAACCCCATCCAGAGATATATATGTGTGTATAAAAAATAATAAAAAGTAATAAAGGAATTTAAAATAACAAACCAACCAACAAGTAAGAAGAAGAAGAACACTTATAGTGTTGTGATGAATTTTATTTTGTATTTTTGTGGTTTTTTTGATGAAGATGAAGATGAGAATGAGTATGAAAAGTGAGGTGAAGCAATGGTTGATCTTTGGTTTATATCATTGTGAGATTGTTGTCTGGTGTGGTGTATGTGGGTGTTGTGTATGGTTGTTGTGGTTTTGCTGTAGGGTGTTTGAAGTGTGATGAGAATGTTGTGGGTGCAGGTGCATATGTGAATAATTTGTGTGTATGTGTAGATAAGGGTGGTGTAGATATGGTTGTGGGAGGTAGTGGTATGGGTGTATGGTTAATAGTGTTGCAGGTGATGATGTAGATTATATGCGAACAAGTTTAGATCTGTAGTTGTGTGTGCTGAGGTGTGTTCTGGTTTAGATCTGTAGTTGTGTGTGCTGAGGTGTGTTCTGGTGTCATGAATCTTTAATGTATATCATAGTGAGTTTGTTGTCTGGTGTGGTGTATGTGGGTGTTGTGTATGGTTGTTGTGATTTTGCTGTAGGGTGTTTGAAGTGTGATGAGGATGTTGTGGGTGCAGGTGTAGATGTGAATGTGAATAATTTGTGTGTATGTGTAGATGAGGGTGGTGTAGATATGGTTGTGGAAGGTAATGGTATGGGTGTATGGTTAGTAGTGTTGTAGGTGTGTTGATTAGTGTTTGTCAGTGTGAGTATGTGTTGCTTTCGGAGGTGTTTGTAAAAGTGGTTGGCGAGGGCGTGTGTATGGGTGTGTAGTTGGATTTGGGAGCAGAGTTCTTTTTGAGTGTGGTGGGGGTAGGAGTGGTCTGTGCGTTGTGGCATGTGTGGGTGTACGGTGTTCGGAGTGTGATGAGGATGTTGTGGGTGCAGATGTTGATAAGGGTTTGAATGATGTGTATGTGTGTGTGGATGCAGATGTGGAGGATGTTGTAGGCAGGGGTTTCGATGAGCTTGTATGTGTGGATGAGGGTGGTGGTGCGGTTGGAAGAGATGTGGAGGTGTGTGAGCGTGGTGTATGTGGTGCAGATGTTGATGTAGAGTGTATGGACAGGTTTAGATGTATGTGTAGATCTAGGTGTGGATTTGTTTGTTGCACGTGTATGTGTGGATGAGGGTAGTGATGCTGTTGGAAGAGGAGCAGATGTGGAGGTGTGTGGGCGTGGTGCAGGTGTTGATGTGGTTTGTATGTGGACAGGATGAGGTGGAGGTGGTGTGGATGAAGGTGCGGGTGTAGGTGTAGGTGCGTGCAGGTGTGGTGGCAGGGGTGTGTTGTTGGTGCATGTGTCCAGAAGTGTCATGTGTGGTGTATGATTTTGTGCGATTTTGTCTTTGAGTATTTGTGTTTGGTTGTCTGTGAGTGTTGTTGTGTTGAGGAGTGTGTATGCTTGGTTGCAGTGGTGTAATTGAAGATCCATTATTCTGTGTATGAGTGTGCTTTTTATGCGTTGGTTAATGTCGGTGAAGAGGTTGCTCATGAAATGGGGTGTGGAGCCTGGGAGTGTGAGGTGCGGTGCGTAGGTGAGTTGTGCTGGGAGTGTGTAGGGTGAATGAATGTCTTTAATGATTTGATCCAGTTGATGTGCTATGTATAGGTGTTGTAATGCTGTGTCTGTGTCTGTATCTGTATTTGTAGTGTGCATGTCCATGGGTATGTCAAATTCGCGTGTGATGATATCTATGTCTTCATTTGTAAGTGTGTATTCTGTATTTGTGTCTGCTGTGTGTGTTGTGGTGTGTGTTGAGTGTCCTGTTTGTGTGTCTGTGATGAGGTTAGTTGTGTGTGTTGCGGTGTGTGATGAGGTCTGATCTGGTGTGATGAAGATGTCAATGTCAAGCGATGATGATAATGATGATGAAGATGGAAGTATGATGTTGGTGGGTGAAGGTGAAGTCATTGCTGTGGACAGAAGAATAAGTAATTTGGTTAATATGGTTTTTTGTCTTAATTGTGGGGAGATGAGATATGGTAAAAGAGAAGAGGGGGGGGGGGGGGGGGGGGGAAAGGGGGGGGGGGGTGGAAAATATTTATAAGGGGGAGAGGTGAAAAAAAGGAGGGTACCCATGAAAGTCTTGACCGTAGCGGGACGCGTTTCACCGGCTCATCAGCCGCTTTTGGTCAAGACAGGAGGGATTGCAGGGTAAGGAAGGAGGGAAGTAGGAATAATTATTTGTGGTATAAATTTAAAGTGTGACAATTGAATCGTTGACTTATTAATCCTATTATTAACCCCCCCCCCCTCTCTCTCTCTCATCTTCAGCCCCTCCCCCCTCTCTCTCTCTCATCTTCAGCCCCCGCCCCCTCTCTCTCATCTTCAGCCCCCCCCCACCCTCTCTCTCATCTTCAGCCCCCGCCTAAATGTTACAAAACAAGATGATGTTGTGTAAAACAAACATACACAGCTGGCACACACAGACTCGCGTCAGTGTTACTGTAAATTTGATCTGAGGTGATTTTTTTTTTCTTACCTGAATATTTATGGAATGAAATCCTTTGCGATTGACAAACTCATGCTCCTGTTCGTAGGGCCTCCGGATGCGCACATGGGTACCGTCAATACAGCCAATAACATTGGGAAACCTTTTCATGGCAAAAAATTTCTCCTTGTTTTGCTGAGCCTCTCGGCGAGTTGGCATCTTGATCCACTGGTTCGCTTGTCGGAGAAGCGCATCAGTTACCCGGGTAACAGCACGACACACTGTAGGTTGTGACACTCCGATAAGGTCGGCCACAGCATCTTGAAAAGTGCCTGTTGCGTAAAATCGCAATGCCAGCAAGATTTGTAACACAGGTGTTAGTGACCCCTTTCTTGGAAGCACATATTCTAAATCATCGCTGACACTGTCGACTAAATCTAAGATTTCGTGACGACGAAACCGGAACTTTTTGAATACCTTGGTGTCAGAAAACTCTTCCAGGGGATGAGTTCGATCGCGAAAAATCCGATTTAAGCGCATTGCCTGCCTTCGTCGGCGTTGAAAAAACATGTAGGTAGCCATTTTTCTTTGCAGTAGGCCCGGTCTACAGCCTTTAGGCCAGCGAAATCGCGGGTCTAAATTTCATCCATTTAGTCCCGCCTTTAGACCTGGCCTAGCTTCAAGGTCGGCTCCATGAATGCCGACTAAAGTGGTAGGCCCTGGCCTACTTTCGTAGGTCGGGCCTACCACGGTAGGCCCGCCATATGAATCAGACCCCTGGCCTACTTTCGTAGGTCGGGCCTACCACGGTAGGCCCGCCATATGAATCAGACCCCAGATCTCCATCAGCGGAGCGTCAACTACACCATGTTTACCTTTCTGAACATCACTGTGACGTCACAACGAGGACCGTTAGAATGGCGAAACCGGTGCGGATGTACAGCGCGTCACGAGGGGGGTCAGACTAGAGCAGAATACAAAGTGAATGTTGTGAGGAACTACGACAACGACAACCTTAACGGTCAAGACGGTCGGGAGGGAAACGGGAAAGGGTGGAGCGGGGAGGGGAGGGAGGGAGGGGTTAAGCGTGTTTGGGTTGTGCATCATCATCATCATCATCATCATCATCATGACTAGTGACAGGGCTGGAGGGATCAAGGAAAATAACCAACATGTACCACGAGTGATGTCGAGCGGGACAAGAGTCTCAGTCTCTCTCTATCATCTATACCACCAAGACCCCCTCCCCCCACGACAACAACGACTCGCCTCTCAAGCCCTGTCACAACACACATGTCTGTCACCGTGATCGTGTCGTTCATGGTGATAGCCAGGTCCCTGATGGCAGCTTCATCATCATCTGACGTCACCACCTGTACGGGCAGGCCGCGCGCACGGAGTCTCCTGACCACAGGTAGGTTGTCACGTGGTCCACGACACAGGATGACGGTGTCCCGGTACTGCAGGTGACCTGGTGACACGACAACCACAACAACGGCTTATACACATCGTCTGCTGGTAGTGGTGGTGGTGGTGTAGTTGTGGTAGTCGTAGTCGTATTAACCGACCTAACGCTAGTGAGTGTGTGAGCGATGACGTCATACAAACAACAAACGGTTATCTGTGTGTAAAGTGAGTGAGAGAGAGAAAATCGAGCAAGAGAGCGATAGAGTGAGTGAGTGAATGAATGAACGAATGAAAGGGAACGAGCGAGCAGGACAGATCTAAACTCGGTGAGTGAGTGGGTGAGTGCGTGAATGAACGAGTGAGCGAGTGGTACACGTGACACATACCCGACTGACCCACCCGCAGCTCCACCAGTAAGTTGACGATGTTGTCCGCACAACGTTCACAGTTCTCTGGCCGGCCCCCTGTGTGACCAGGTGATAGTGTGACAGACTCCAGTGTCCATGTCCAGTGCTGTAACCTCCTGACCTCGGGGCCGTCTGTCGGGGCGGGGATGGCGCTGCTGCTGTACCCCAGGACGTCCTTACCATTAATAAAACTTGACTTCTCTATTTCCGTGACAACGGCCGGAGGACAGCGCAGTGGGCGGGTGAGGGTTTCCACAGAAACACACGGCGGTACCCGGACACGGTCCACTGCCGCTGCCCACAGGTGTAGGGAGGGAAGACGGTTTGACAGGAGAGTGACGAACTCGGAGAACCTGCCGCTAGGGTTGAACCTGTCACTGTTACAGAGAATGGAGAGGGAGACAGTCAGTCAGGGTGTTGGCAGTGACGTCATACTTGTCGGTTTCAGGCGGCTGTTAATGACGTTATTTTGGCTTTGCTCTGTCCTTAGCCATTGTGACGTCATAACACAGTATTTGTCGTCATCAGTAGGTAAAAATCTTCTCTCTTTATGCTATTTCTGTCGCTCTGTATGGATGCGTGCGTGCGTGTGAGCGTACGTACATGTGTGTGTGTGTGTGTGTGTGTGTGTGTGTGTGTGTGTGTGTGTGTGTGTGTGTGTGTGTGTGTGTGTGTGTGTGTGTGTGTGTGGTAATCACAGTACAACTTACCCATAAAATGCCTCATCGGCGATGATGTAAAGTTCTCCATTATTCGCGGCTGCCGCCAGTTCGTTGACAGCGGTCTCCACGTCTGTCTCGTTGTTCCTAAAGTCGTACATATGGCGGTGGACGCGTGGGGCGGCTGCTGGTGTTGCTGTTGGACCTACCCCCGGGGCGGCTGCTGGTGTTGCTGTTGGACCACCCCCCGGGGCGGCTGCTGGTGTTGCTGTTGGACCACCCCCCGAGGCGTGCAGCAGCTGTTGCTCCATAAGTATGATGACGGCACGACTCTCATCGTGTGAACTCAACAAGTGAACGTCCTTTCCCCGCTGCCTCCACTGCATGCCCTTTAGTGTCAGCACCACCGTTTTGCCCGTTCCTGTGTGGAAGGAGGGAGTGTTGATGATGTAACATTACCTCGGTGAATACTGAACACAAACACTGCGGACAACAGTTAATAGTTCTACTTATTATACTTATTACTGATCAACAGTCAGTACAGTAGACACCAATACACTCACACTGTCAGTCTCAAGGTCACAGGGAGGTTTACCACAACATTCTGTTTTTATAAGGGTTTCATTTTACAGTTTCTACATAGTACTTGAGACGAATACATGTACTACCATTACTACTACTACTACCACTACAACAACGCCTACTACTACAACAACAACGTCTACTACAATTGCTGCTATTACAACTTCTTACTTCCACTACTGTGTACCAATGCCACTACTACTACTACTACTACCACAGCATCTACCACAACAACTACTACGTACTACACCACCAGTACCACAACTACTACCACTACAACTAACTACTTCTACCATGGTGTAACACCACCACCACTACCACTACTACTATAACTACGACTACAAAACAAGAACTGTTACTACCGTTACTACAACAACATCTACCACTACAACCACAACAACTAACTACTTCAACTACAGTGTACCAACGCCATTACCACTACTATTACATCTACTACAACTGCCACTACTACTACTTCTACAACTACCTTTACTGCAGTGTACTACAGCTGCTACTACCATTACTACCACCACCAATACAACAACAACTACTACTACTACTACTACTACCACCTTAGTTTCTCTTTTTGTAATTATGAAAATGTTTGTTTCCAAAACGTATTCATATGTCGACCCCCAACCCACTCCAATACCTGGCGGCCCCCACAGTAGCACGAGATCTTGCTGTGGAGGCTGTGGCTCGGGTCTGTTGACAAGCGCCACCTGATCAGGAAATAAGGTCAACACGGCCATTCTGAGACCCGTGTGGGCGATGGCCTCTGTCTCAGTTCTCAGCTCCATACAGCGTCTTGGGGTGGTTACAGTCGGAACCTCTATAGAGGTGGCGGGGCCACAGAACCTGAAACAGTGACAGTCGGACATGTCAGGTGGAAAACACACATTCATAATCTTTTAATTATCACTGATTTACAGGAAAAGTGCTGTCCACCCACCTGGCGACCAGTCTCTCATAGATATCGTTTGTCATGTTTGTGTCCTGGCCGTGGTCTGTCACACTTCGTTCCCACCACTCGGAACTGTCGGCACAAAGACAGCGGGCCACAGCGGCAGCGGTATCTGTTGCTCCCACACATTGACAGAGGTCCTGGAACACACACACACACACACACACACACACACACACACACACACACACACACACACACACACACACACACACACACACACGATTCGTGGGTTACCTTTCCTGACTCGTCCCAGCCAACGTGTGACGTGTCTTCATACACCAAGCATCTTGTAGTCCATGACCGCTCTCTACTGTTAAGATACTTCGCAACTTTGTGGTCTACGTTAGTAACTTACGAAGACAGAAGAGACAGAAACTAACTTACTAACTTGTTAAGACAGAAGAGACAGAAATTAACTTACTAAGACAGAAGAGACAGAAATTAACTTGCTAAGACAGAAGAGAGAGAAATTACTCATTACCTTACTAAGTTACTCTCGTCTGTATTAGTTTCAAGTGCCCCGAAACATGTTTTTCATTTTTAATTTTTTTTTTACTACTTTATTTTCCCTTTCCGGAAATTCGGACTGCTTCCCCCAAGGGAAGCGCGTAGCCGCGGTGCAGCGCCACCCAATACCTATCCTATAGTTTTTACAATTTTGCTGGGGGAGGACAGCCGGAAAACCCGGAGAGAAACCCCCGATGAGCAGCCCGGCAGCCAGGAAAAGCCGGTATCACATATCACAAGCTCGACCTGGGCTCGAACCCACGCTTCATCGCCATGACATTGGTGACGGCCGTTCAGTAGCGCAGCGGCTAAATCCGACGCGCTACCTATTAGACCACCGCTCACCCCGCTGTGTGTTATATTTGTGATTTATCAGCCAAGACTCACAAATTATAATGGGCTTTTGACTTACCAAGTGCCTCTCATTTCAAGAGCTGATAAAAACCAAACGATAGTTTTCACAACTCCGACCAGTAACTGTCTACGTCACGACCAACGTCATCATGTTCATGTTGTGCCATTTACATCATGAACTGACGTACGTATTCAATGACTTGGCGCAAAACCAAAAACCCTAGATCCACTACACTACAATGGATCTTTGGCAAAGCTATTAACACAGAAACCGAAGATTATGGTACTCTTACGGAATTTCAGTATAATCGTAGTGTTTGCAGAGAGAGAGAGAGAGAGAGAGAGAGAGAGAGAGAGAGAGAGTGTGTGTGTGTGTGTGTGTGTGTGTGTGTGTGTGTGTGTGTGTGTGTGTGTGTGTGTGTGTGTGTGTTTGACTTAGAGTCTAGCGTCCTTTTCCACCACACAAGACGGGGCAGCAAGAAAAACGCCAGCACAAATATTTGGCCCCAGCTGGGATTCGAACTCAGACCCGAGCATTGAGAGTCCAATGCTCGACCATTCGGCTACCCAGAGAGAGAGAGAGAGAGAGATCACCTGCTGGACCTGGGGGTTTGTGTCAATAGCCTGTACCAGCTGTGCTGTCGTCACGTTGGGTAACATCAGTATCTTGGTGATGTTGATGGGCCCCAAGTCTGACACAAGACGTCCCAGCAGATTGTGAGCTGTGTTCAGTTGCTTCACAGCCCTCTGTACTTTGGCCACCACCGCCTGGTCCGTGGTGAGCTGGGGGTTGTCTCCCACTGATTTCACTTCCCCTACTATCAGACCATACCGGCGGCTTATTATCAACACATCAAAGTCACCGTCCGGATTACCCAGCGTGGTTGGTCGAGGGAGCAGGCGGGTAGCTGCGGCAGAGATTGGATCAACTTGGTTGTCCAGGTATTTCCTGAACTGTAACTGGGACAGTACCATCATGACCTCCCGCCTCCTCTCCGCCACTTGCTGCAGACGTTGAAGCACCTGCTGCAGCGCGCGATCGTCCCTCACATCACTGTCTTGGACCGGGGGTAGCGGGTCACCAGGGGGGACTGGCTGATACACTCGTGATGCAAGGGGTGGGGGGTTAGACTGAGGGGGTGGTCCACTGGGAACGTTAACGGACATCTGGCCAGCCTGATCTGATGCTTCCTGTGGAACTAGTACCGGCAGTCCGGATACCGTCTGTACGTCGTGCTGCACTCTGTTGAAGTGAAGCGGAGGGAGGAAGTAGGTTTGACTGTGGAGGTTGGGGTACCAGTCATGTACAGACTGAAGCCAGAGGTTTTCGGCCATATCTACTGGTGTCTGAGGCTGACTTGTGCCTTGTGCTGTCTGTATAGAGCCCTGAGGCTGAGGATATCTCGCGTATTGTTGACATGAACCAACACCTTGTACTGTCCGTGTAGAGATGTGAGGCTGGGAATGACTAACATTTTGTCTCTGGTTTTGACTGGCGCCTGTCACGTGACCAGACTGTGGGCGCTGAGAACTGTGTGGACCGGGACAGTTCCTTGCTACGTGTCCCAGCTGCTGACATCTATAGCACCGGACAAGGGGACAGTTCCTGGCGATATGGCCGGGCTGTCTACACTTGTAACACACTCCCCGACTGCCCGGGGGTGGGGGGCCGTGTCGTCGCATGATGTCTGAAATACAGACAAAAAATGTTCAAGTGAACACACTACAGAAACGTAGTAAGCTCACACACACACACACACACACACACACACACACACACACACACACACACACACACAGAGCCTTTGACCTTGCCTGATCAAACGCTCCGACATAGACGTGGCAATGTTCGGTGAACTATCAGAAAAAGGGTCAGATTCAGATTCAATGCAAACCCGTTAATGATAAACCCGACAAATAGCGTGTGTACTTTTTCTCATATTCTAATTTTCTTTTTTGTGTGATTTCTTTATGGAAAGTAGGAGCAAGAGTGTTGTGATTGTTAGAAACCCGTGTCGTGTCGTGTCGTGTCGTGTTCTGTTTAAACCCAGAGTAAAGCAGGACAACAGATTGCTTGTTTCCCTTTGTGGCTGAGACGTGAACAGCTGGACATACGCTGTGGGTATACCTACATGTAATGTACATGGTAGTCGCATTTGATGTTACCGCTCACCGCTACACCGTTTTTGCGTCACCAGCAGCACGATAAAACTGTAATTTATAAATCATTCCCTGTATAAACCCCGAGCTTTCTTCTCCAAACTGGAGGTGTATAGTGATGGCGTCAGGTATTGTGGGTGTCACGGCCGGAATCTGGTCCTGATGAGCGGTGTGTTATGCCGGGAGGTATTGTAGAGATGTTGATGAACGATTGTTTCTATACTATATATACTTTATATCGTGCAGCACTAGGATGTATGTACAGATTCTGCTGTCAGAATGGTGAGACTGTACGAATCATGTGAAAGTACTTTTCTGACCGATGTGCCGAAAACGTACGACGAGCGGTCGGTGGTCTAGTGGTTGAGAGACTTGTCACCAATGCGAGAGGTCGGGGGTTCGAGTTCCACTCGGGGCAAAGAATTTTTCCTTCTCGTATGTGGCACTGTTCATTCGGGCCGATCGTCGGGGGTTCTCTCCGGGTACTCCGGCTTCCTCCCCCGCTGCTTTGGAAATGTTCAGCCTATCAAATTTGAACTAGAGGAGCAAAGCCTCCTTGGCTCACTTGTGAGACGGGTCAAGGTCATTCAAAAGAGTATGTTTGTAAAGCTCTCAGCACTGTCTGTCCTGAAGTAAGGTGTCACTTGTGTTCATAGTTCCTAATTCATTCATTCAAATAAGATCTGTAAGAGCTTCTCAATGACTATCATTATGCCAAGTTTGATAGCTCTAGTTTTTGTAGTTTCTGTACAAATGGTAATGCAAAATTTCACAACAGTCAGCTGTAATGACCTTTACCTTGAGTCAAGGTCATTCAAAAGGGTATGTCTGCATAGGTCTCATTTCTGTGTATCATTTTGCCTTCTTTGGTGCTTCTGCTGTTTGTTGTTTCCAAAAAAATGCTAACGTTAAAGTCTCCGCAAAACATCTTGAATGGCCTTGACCTTGACTCAAGGAAATTGAACACATGTATGCCAGTACAGGTTTTGTCAATGTCTATTACCATGCAACGTTTGATGCCTCTGGTACCCCTAAATTCTGAGAAAATGGCAATTTTAAATTTCCAATGAGACAGCCTTAATGACCTTGGCCTTCAGTCAAGGTCATTCAAAATGGTATTTATTGGGAGGTCTTACTGCTGTCTATCAGCAAGCCAGGTTTGGTGCTTCTGCTGTTTATTGTTTCTGAGAAAATGCCAATGTAAAGATTTTGGAAGCTTTTCTGCAAACAGCTTGTGTGGCCTTGACCTTGATTCAAAGTCACTGAATACAGGTATGTCAGTAAAGGTGTTGTCAATGTCTATCATCATGCAAAGTTTGATGTCTCCGGCTTTTCTAGGTTCTGAGAAAATTCCAATGCAAAATTTCCGAACAGACAGCTTTAGTGACCTTGACCTTGGGCCAAGGTCAATCTGTATGATATATGTTGAAAGGTCTTATGGCTATCTATCAGCGTGTCAAGTTTGATGCCTCTGCTGTTCATTGTTTCTGAGAAAATGCCAATGTTAAAGGGGAAGTCCACCCAAAAGCAAAGTTGCTTTCTATCCCTTTGTATCGATGTTCTTAACCATTCCATGCCTAAAATAGTGACCTTAATGCATCTATTTACTCACAAATGCGCCGAAAAGACCTCCTATTTTCGCTTCTAGGCGGCCGCCATTTTGCCACTCTCTCTAGTGGCGGAAACAAAATTAGGTCGGTCGCGTGACGTCACCTGCGCTGCTGCCAGAGCACGGTAGCAGACGATACCTGCAGTACACAGTTTGCGAAAGCAGGTGTGTCTGTGAAATCAGTTCCAAGATGGTTCAGTGCTAAGCGTTTGGCTGCTTTAACCGACAGGGCAAATGCCATAATGCGGACGGGAGCCATAAGACGGCCTTTTCATGTTCCCGGGCCCGAGGAAGTCGAGAGAAAGGCAAAACTTGAACTGTGTGCCAAGTGGCTAAAGAATTTAAGGAATGCGAACCTCCCTCTCCTCGTGCAAGACTACACGTGGTGTGCCAGTCACCGTGTCTGCGAGGACCATAATTTAACAGGAGACTGTTTTCAGGACGACACGTATTTGCAAACGATGTTGCTGCCTTTTCAAACACGCATCTCTCGCACCTGCATTCAGTCGCATGACTCGCATCGCTTTCTCCGCCGGTCTGCATCCCCGCCGTTCTCACCATCTGCTCCCCGATTCCTCAGTTCTTCTTCCGAATATTCGGGCTCAAAATTGTAGGGGAGTAATCCAAGATCCATTCTTTCAGAATGTTGGTGTGTTATACAGGAGAAGGAAACGAAAAAGGAGAAGAAAACAAGAGGAATCAGAGCGTGTGAAGTGTGTTCTGTGTTCCTCACGGCAAGCGTTGTGTCTGCGAGCGAGTCAGTGCCAGCGCTAGGCCTAACGCGGCCCGGCACCTACAGCGCAGATGACGTCACGCGCCTAGCCAATATGTCAGCCTCCTTGCTCCTATGTTTAGAACAGGCTAGCGGCTAAATAAAGCTTTGTTTTTCAAAGTTTTGGGGCTGTGCATTATAAGAACACCCACAGCTATCATATAAAACCAGGTTATGTCTTGGCTGGACTTCCCCTTTAAGGTTTTGGGAGGTTTTCCGCAAAACAGCTTGTATGGCCTTGACCTTGATTCAAAGTCACTGAATACAGGTATGTCAGTAAAGGTGTTGTCATTGCCTATCATCATGCAAAGTTTGATGTCTCTGACTTTTCTAGATTCTGAGAAGTTGCCAATGCAAAATTTCCAGACAGACAGCTTTAGTGGCCTTGACCTTGGGTCAAGGTCAATCAATATGGTATGTTTGGAAAGGTCTTATTGCTGTCTGCCAGCATGCCAAGTTTTGTGACTCTTCTATTTGTAGATTCTGAGAAAAGGCCAATGTTAAGGTTTACTGTGGACACACACACAGACAGACACACACACACACACACACACACACACACACACACACACACACACACACACACACACACACACACAGACGACGGAGGGTTATTACATAGACTCACTTTGTTACACAAGTGAGCCAAAAATAAATGCAATTCCAATGTCCGAAATGTAAATAGCTGAGCTGACACTTCGTACCACGTGATTGTAATGTATTTATGTCCAGTGTGTGAGAGAATGCGTGTGATTCACTTCACGTGAGCGTGCGTGTTGGGTTCTGTTCGCGGCGCTTTGAGCCGATTCATGAAATTGGGTAAAGCGCCTATACAATACTCATTATTATTATTATTACGGACATGTCGCCCACACATCAGCCCAACTCCAAGGATCTTTGTCTTGATGTTTACCTTCCCCGCTATACTTGTGATTACGGACATGTCACCCACACATCAGCCCACCTCCGAGGATGTTTGTCTTGATGTTTACCTTCCACTCTATACTTGTGATTACGGACATGTCACCCACACATCAGCCCAACTCCAAGGATCTTTGTCTTGATGCTTACCTTCCCCGCTATACTTATGATTACGGACATGTCACCCACACATCAGCCCACCTCCGAGGATGTTTGTCTTGATGCTTACCTTCCCCGCTATACTTATGATTACGGACATGTCACCCGCACGTCAGCCCAACTCCAAGGATCTTTGTCTTGATGCTTACCTTCCCCGCTATACTTGTGATTACGGACATGTCACCCACACATCAGCCCAACTCCAAGGATCTTTGTCTTGATGCTTACCTTCCCCGCTATACTTGTGATTACGGACATGTCACCCACACATCAGCCCAACTCCAAGGATCTTTGTCTTGATGCTTACCTTCCCCGCTATACTTGTGATTACGGACATGTCACCCACACATCAGCCCAACTCCAAGGATCTTTGTCTTGATGCTTACCTTCCCCGCTATACTTGTGATTACGGACATGTCACCCACACATCAGCCCAACTCCAAGGATCTTTGTCTTGATGCTTACCTTCCCCGCTATACTTGTGATTACGGACATGTCACCCACACATCAGCCCATCTCCAAGGATCTGTGTCTTCATGCTTACCTTCCCCGCTATACTTATGATTACGGACATGTCACCCATACATCAGCCCAACTCCAAGGATCTTTGTCTTCATGCTTACCTTCCCCGCTATACTAATGATTACGGACATGTCACCCACACATCAGCCCAACTCCAAGGATCTTTGCCTTCATGCTTACCTTCCACACTATACTTATGATTACGGACATGTCACCCACACATCAGCCCAACTCCAAGGATCTTTGTCTTGATGCTTACCTTCCCAACTATACTTATGATTACGGACATGTCACCCACACATCAGCCCAACTCTAAGGATCTTTGTCTTGATGCTTACCTTCCCCACTATACTTATGATTACGGACATGTCACCCACACATCAGCCCAACTCCAAGGATCTGTGCCTTCATGCTTACCTTCCACACCACTACAGTGAAGAGGCGAGTGATGACGAATGTATCACGTGTTCACGTTCACTCTCAGTCTCAGTCCGCCATATTAAATTCTACTCGCGACTAGTCGGCATCGGGAACTGTGAGTTTTCTGCTTGTGTGAAATTCATGAAGAGCCCGAACTAACGCTTTCTTCCCATTGTGTGACGAATGTTAACACAGGTCACCACAAGGCCAACAGACGTGAATCTCTTGTCAATGGAACTCACTCAGTCGGCTCTGTTCAAACTCCTGCTTTCATCTCGATCTTTGCAGCGTGAACACGTAATACACGAGACATGACTATGGGATCTTCACGTTGGTGGAAGGGGAGCCGGGGTGGCCGAATGGTAGAGCGTTGGACTTCTAGTGTTCGGGTCGTGAGTTCGTATCCCGGCTGGGGCCAAATATTTGTGCTGGCTTTTTCATCGTTGCCCCGTCTTTGATATCAGACGTATGTGGTGGAAAAGGACGTTAAACACCCCAAACACCCATGTCACGACCCGTCTATTTTCCCTTTTTGTTCCCAGTGAATAAAGTTCCGCTGCGGCGGAGTTTGCTGTACGTTGAACCTGTGTTGTGTTGTTTATGCCGTTTTCACGTGTGCTTGTCCTGCGAGTTGCTCCAGTATCTCGTGTCTTTAGTGGGGTCATACCGTCCCGTATGTTCCGTGCACAACTCAGACCTAGGGCCGTGGTCACGACGCGTTCGTAACTTTTCCGCCACCGATTTACGCACGCGAGGGTCCGTAACTTCCGATTTGTGATAAAATTGGGTGGTCATGACGTTTGCGCAGAGTTACGGCCGCTCGGAAACCCTTGCGTATTGTACACCACCTAGGAGGGTGTCGGAAAGGTGCCGTAGCCTTTGCGTAAATCTGAAAAATGGCGGCCCGCTTGATTTACCAACTGCAAATGAGAAGAGCATTGCGACGGGAAAGGGTGTTCCGCGAGCGTACTAACCCTTTTGACTTGTACGACGATGTGGACATGCTTCAAAGGTTTAGATTTAGGAGGAGAGACCTGCAGGAATTGTGCGATCTGCTGTAGGACGACTTGAGTGTAGAGGGGGCGCGTTCAGTTCACTACGCACCCTGCAATGCAAATGCCTGTATGGCCGGCTGTACACACATCGTGAGTTGATTTGTTTCCTTTTTGTGGGTTAACATTTGTTGTGTGTGTTTCGGACTAGTTCAGTGCTGAACGCACTCGGTCAGTCCTCACTGATCAGCCACCACCGTTTTGATCGTATGCCTGTCAATGCAGGTCTCATTCATTGTCACACAGTGTCAGTTGTGGACCCGAAATGTGCGGGTTCCGAATTCAGAGTTTTGGTCGAGTCATGTTTCTCTGCCGTAGCAAGTCAGGTTAAATGCGTGGCATGTATGTGGTGAGTTTTGTTGATGTTGTTATCCTCTCCTCTTTCGTTTTTCGTTGTTCTTTGATTGAGGTTCATTCCGTTGGTTTTCTTGCCAGTGAGCCTGCTACATACGGTTTGTACGTGCAGTAAATGCTTCTACTGGTTGTAGTCCGTCCAATGTTGAGATAGAGACTGCTAGAGAGCGGTCTATATGCGACCTGCATGCACTCCTGATCACACTCTCCACATACATGCCACGCATTTAACCTGACGCTACGGCAGATAAACATAACTCGATCAAAAACTCTGTAGTGAACACACCCCCTCTACTCTTTCACGCTTCACGCTGGAAGGAGAATTTGTGCAGGTCACGTGATGGTGTTTTCCGTGGGAATCCCGGGGGTCCCACACCTATCTAAAAATAACCCGCACGTGACACCGTTTCCAGTAAGTGCGCGTCGTGACCGGCCAACTAGCGGAAGAGATAGTTTTCACGTAGCCACGTACGAACTTACGATCCGCAACCTATTTGCGCAAAGAAATTTGCGTTCGCGTCGTGACCACGGCCCCTAGCCCGTAATCCCGGTTCACTACCGAGCGCATTTCGCCATTCACCCTTGGGTCTAGAAGGACGTTATTTGTGAGAGCTCGTCGCTCTAACGTTGCCTTCGTTGGCAAACGTTGTTGACCGTCGCCCGGTCGTTGCAGCATAGTGCAGTTGGACCACTGCTTGCTGGGTTTCGTGAGGCCAGACGGGTAAGTTGGTACCGCTTACTCCTAGGTCGGTCGTATTCATTCCGCGTTGGTTGAGCGTGGGGAGGGTGGGCGTCTGTGTGGGGCTGGCCGATGGTCTGAGGGGGGGGGGGGGGTTGCCTTACCCGCTGATATGTGCACTGTGTGTAGCGTGTTTGTCTTGTCTTATATGGTTAGGGAAGTACATAGGGTGCTTGTCTTGTCCTGTCGTATTGTCTAATTAGTTTGTTTAGTGAAGCTGTATTGTCGTTAGGACCTGTTTCAGTAACTGAGTAATGTTACGTCCGGGGCTATGTTACGGGACTGGCAAAAGCCTAGCACTATGGGGCGGGGTAGGTTGCGACCTAGTGTGGTGACCGCTGGACTGAAGTTGGCCACCCAGGCCTCTTCTCTTTCTTTCTGTTTGTGCTGCCTTCCTGCGCACCTCGATCTGTGGGCGAGACTGACTGCTGGAGCGCGACCATCCCGTGGACGCCAGGGCAACGCAAGCTCCGGCTGACCTTCGCCCGTGGCTTCGGAGGTTACCCGCTCCCTGCCTAGCGAGACGTCCAGAGGACAGCAGCGCTACGCCGACTCCCGGCACTTTACCAGGACGGTGACGTTCCTTGGCCCACCCCCCGTGCCCTGTGTCTGTGTTACGCCGCTGCCAGGCTCCTAGCTAGCCTCGTGTTAGGACTCTCTCTCTCTCTCTCTCTCTCTCTCTCGTCGTGTGGACGAACTGTCACTTCTGTTTGCGCGCTGTTGTTTGTGTTGTGTATTGTTGTGATTGTCTGTCTTATAAACTAGTAATTAGAACAATCGCTGTTTGAGTGAATGTTTTCCATCCGGGAGCGTGCTGTGTGAGTGCGTGTGTGACAACCCACCCCACCCCACCCACCCCACCCTCACCTTGGTGGAAATCCACTCGCTGTGTGTCTGAAGATGCGTGTGATTTGAGTGGTCGTGAGAATAGCCAGTGTGACGACACACACGGAATAGAAGCAGCCATCTGGTTCCATTTCTAGTTTTTCCCCGCCCTCATTAAATGTAACTTACGTATTCAGTTGACACACAGGTATTTTGAGTGGACAGTTTTCAGTCAGACAAACTATACAGTTACATGGGTCAGACAGCATTGCCACTTACTGGTACTGACATAGTGAATGTTGAGATACATGTACACCAGTAGTGGTGATGATCAGTCGTTACGGGATGGTTTTACTTGGTGCAAGTGACTGATCTACTTTTCTGAAGCTGAATATGAAACTGAACTTGACAGTAAAGCAGTCACTTGGACTAGAAAACTCAGATGGGTGGAGCAGTAGTACTTGGTACAAATGAAAGCACCTTCAGCAGTAGTTTTTCCTTGCTGTAGATCTACTGACAAATAGCGGGGGTGGGTGGGTGGGGTGGGGGTGGGGTGAGGGTGGGTGTTTGGGAGTTTAACGTCCTTTTCCACCACATAAGGGTGATATCAAAGACGGGGCAACGTGAAAAAAGGCCAGCACAAATATTTGGCCCCAGCCGGCGGGATCCGAACTCACGACCCGAGCATTGAGAGTCCAACGCTCTACCATTCGGCCACTCCGGCTCCCCGACAAATGGCGGGAAGAGAGGACCAATGACGTGGTGTGTACCGGAAGTAATGTCCTAAATACTGCTGGCCGGCTTAAAAGACAAAGGAAGTGGTCAAAATGTAGACATGTATTAAACTAAAGTTTATCCTTTGCCCTCCACCCTGGCGCTATTTTAGGTCAAACAGTGATGTCATTCAAAAGTTATGACGTCATGTTGCACACAATTAAACCCACTGTATCCAACAAAATGGACCGGAAAAGATGAGAATTTGAATCCAACCTTTTTAATCGATTCTATTTCATACTTATGAATGCGTGAGAGTCAAATATAATTAAACCAAAGTATACGGCAAGTCGTCTGTTTCAAGTTGTATGGTATAAACCTACAGATCGTTTCAAATTTGGCGAGGGAGGCATAACTGACGACCATACGTAAAATACGGCATCTTACAGCTATGGACGAGCAAATAATCGTCCTTGGTCCGCAAGCACATGGAAACTATTCACATCTCTTGATACACACAATAAGCCATAGATGTTGCCGTTTCCCTGGTACAGTAGAACTCGGTTATAAGGAGTGCTCGGGGACCAAAAATGTTACTCCTTATAACCGAGGTTCCTTATAACAGAGTTCTCGGATATAAGGAGTACCCAAGCCCAACTACCTTATAACCGGACTTTTGCCGTTTTTCGGTGTCAGAATCAGCAACACTCTCTCTCTCTCTCTTTCTCTCTCTCTCTCTCTCTCTCGTACAATGAAACAACAATCTGATGAAAATTACTCAAACAAATTGCGTCGTCAAGGTCACTCAAGGCCTCCTTAAATGTCAGGTTAAATTTTGTTTGTTTGAACATGAAAATACTGTTTTTGCTTCCCAACAGTAACTGGCTATTTGCTAAAAAAAATAAAAAATAAACAAACAAAAACCCAACCAACCAACCAAACAAAAAAGAGCTTATGAGAGAGAGAGAGAGAGAGAGAGAGAGAGAGAGAGAGAGTTATTCAGAGAATAATGTAGTCTTACCAACGAAACATTTTGGGAGTAGAAGTTTTATTTCAAAATGAATAGTGCTGCTGGAAAGAACAAGTAAAGGCTCTCGTATTTTTTCTTCTTGCCAACATTCAATTTATCATACAATGGTAAAGAACCAGTTCAAGACAATAATACAGTATAATGCAAAATAATGTGCCTTTCCCAGGTAATGCACTTTTGGTTTCTTAGAATGATTGAAATTTTCTTCGAAATGTACTTTCAGGGTTTTTTTTTCAGGTTTTGTATCAAGTGGACTAAGAAATTTGCTTTCCTAATACCGAGTTTTCTTAAAAGCGAGTTTCTTGTATCCGAGTTTTTTTTTGTAAAACATAATTAAGAAGGGTTTGGCCGGGGGGTGGGGGGTGGGAGATTCGTTGGCAATATCCATGTTTTCTTATATTTTGAAGGCCTTAGCGAAATGCCCTCGGCTGTGCAGCCACTCATCTCATAAACAGTTTGAATACATGCATTATTTCTTGAGAAAAGATGCCTAAAAGCCGTACATGTACATAACAAAGCCTGATGACCGAGGGATGGGAGGGGGTGAAAGGTCTTCATTTTATCTTGAAATCAAAATTTTATTCATCTTGCATGCAGCTTTCAGTGTTTCTTTTTTTCTGTTTTTTTTCTTTTTTTTTTCTCAATACTTCACAGATTAACCCATGCACACACATACACAAAGGGCGACCAAAACCGACCCCCCCCCCTCCACTTTCTCTCTCTCTCTCTCAGTCCCCCTGTCTTTCCATTCCTCCCTCCCGCCCCCCCCCCCTCTCTCTCTCCCTCTCTCAGGCCCCCTGTCCTCTAGATCTATGTCTTTAGCCCCCCCCCCCTCTCTCTCTAAGTCTGTCACCCACACACAAACACACACAGAGAAGAAGAAGAAGAAGAAGCCTTACCTTACATCTGTAAACCATTTTAGTAGATGCTGATCGACACTGTCTAATGTGGCAGATCTCGACTTTTTTCGAGAAAGATCTTCCGAACCTTGGGAAACCTGGTTCAAGTATCTTTGGCGATCTCGCCATATGTTACATAGTGTAGTGAAGGGAACCCCCACCTCTTCTGCAATAGCTACTTTTCTTTTTAGAGGGTTGGCTTGAATCTTTCGGATTATTTCAAGCTTTTCACTGAGGGACAAAGACGTCCTTTTCTTCCGTTCCGACATCTTGGAGACGAACGGAAGTGAGTTTCGCGAAAGCAAAGGCGTATGAAATAACTCAACCTACTTTCGGTTTCAAGCTGGTGCAGTCGGCACTCCTTATAACCGGGCTCAGGGTCGATTTGGGGCAAAATTTTTCACTCCTTATAAGCGAGGTATCGTATAACCGAGCTCCTTATAACCAAGTTTTCGCAAGTCATAACAAAGAACAAAGTAAATCAGGGATTTTTTTTTTGCTCCTTATAACCGAGGTACCTTATAACCGAGCTCCTTATAACCGGGCCCGACTGTACAATGGATATAATTATGTGAATCAATGAACATCATCACAAGGAAACCTTCATGATAAAGTGGTGACCCCCATGTTCTGACCAAAGAACAGAACAACCAGCAAATGGTAGATTCAAGGAAATTCCTCGTCATGTTTTGGCCGGACAAAGGCAGACGGTTGTGCGACATCAGTAGTGACCGGGAACGTTACTAAGTTATATCGTAATGACGTCATCATCAAGTAATCCAATCACATGTGGCTGAACAAAAACTGAATGCAAACCATTTCTGATTGTCCCGAATTTCAGAGCAGAACGGTGCCCTTCCCTGTGATTTGTTTTCATAACGATGATCCTGGTGTCTGTGATGTTTTGCATGAGAAAAACTAAATTGACTGCCATACGCTGTTGTACAACGGTTCTTCCCAAAGTCGTTTAGTTCCAGCAAAGCACGCGCCAAACGAAGAAACAACAAAAACCCTCCTGCTGCACAAACATACGTCGATTTATGTTCAAGGTCACAGTACCTTCAATTCTTGGACCATCCACCCTACAGTCTCCCCCCTCCTCCCCCCCCCCCCCCATCCCATCCGACTGTTGACATTTTGCTACTCAGAAAGTGAAGGATGGAAGTTCACATGCGTTCTGGACCTCTAAAGAGTCGTTCCCCTATTCAACGTTATACTGGATTAAACGTACCATAATTACCTTCTCGTGCAAATGAGGCGGTTGAAACTTTGCACAACTAGTGGAGATGTTTTAGGATTACGTAGGCAATTGGTGGCGTTACGTTTATTCATATTACGGCACCAGGGACACTACTTGTGGTACACCCCTCATATAACCCATCTTCGTCAGATGACAGAAATCTACAGCACATTATGATTTTGTTGTCACAACATTACCTATAGCTGGAACAGTCTTGTTCAAAATGGTTTCTCAAGATGGAGGAGAACAACAAAACTGACGGCTCTCAGCTCAAACTTCCGCTGTATATTTCTGTCGGGAAATCTAAATCAACGTGAAATGTAATTCCCTTTGACTTGAATAGTTACATTCACCACACATTGTATCAGCAGCTTTCTGTCTGAATTTACAATTGAAGATTAGTAATTTAGATTTATTACATAGTGACAAGAGAAAGAACAGGTTCCTACTTCGGGTAGCTGACGTCGCAATAACTGTAATATTATCACGAGTAGCTGACGTCACAACAACTATAATATACTGACGTCCAAAAGAAACGCGAAAAATATCTTCCATCTTTCAGTTCATTTTTTCCCGGTATTAACAAAAGCTGCGTTATTTTTGGCACCCAGTATATCAAGACCGATGTTTGAGGGAAGCGTTCTGTGAATTTAACCGCATCAGCGCACTTGCAGTCCACGTGAAGCCCGAGTTAGCTATGACATTTCGTGTGCAGTTCAGCTGCATGTGCAAGCAAAGCACAAACGCTGAGCAGTGAGTAGTGTTCTCTGTCACTAGGGGATAAAAAGGGCACAAAGATACAGGTTTCATCAGTCCCTCATTCGACGCTATCACGATGCCAGGACTCACTTCTGCACAACGCGAGAGGGCCATTGGACGTCTGCAGTCTGGGGACACGCCAGAAGCCGTGGCTGCGACTTTCCAATGCCACATTTCCACCATTTATCGTCTCCAGCATCGGTTCGTGACAACTGGCGCTACTGCTGATGCCCAGCGGAGCGGCAGACCTCGAGTGACCACGCCAAGGCAAGATCGCCACATTTTTCGCATCCATGCTCAAGATCCCTTCAGAACAGGTGCAGAAACAGCCAGAACTGTTATAGGGACACACCAGGTACCCATTTCTAGGCAAACGGCCAGCACGCGACTGCGCTCCAGGGGGCTGAGGAACTGCCGTCCAGCCAGGGGACCCGTCCTCACCGTGCGCCATAGACAGGCACGCCTGGAGTGGGCTCAAGGCCACGTCAACTGCAACAATGTTCGCTGGCAGAACGTGCTTTTCAGCGATGAAAGCCGTTTCTGCATTGACCATGCCGACGGGCGTGTTCGGGTATGGAGAAGAAGAGGTGACCGCTATGCTGGCAACTGTGTCGTGGAAAACAACGCCTGGGGCGGGCCCAGCCTCATGTTGTGGGGCGCCATCGGCCACAACCAGGTGCTGGGACCCGTCATCTTCCAAGGCCTGGGTCCTGGACGCGGCAACGGCATTACAGCGCAGCGGTACATGGACCAGGTGCTGCACCCTCATGTGCTGCCCTTTTTTCAGGCCCACGGGAACTGGGTTTTCCAGCACGACAACGTGCGCCCCCCCCCCCCCCCACTGCCAGGGCTACCCAGGACCTCCTGGAGTGCTCGGGCATCCAGGTGATGCCTTGGCCAGCGTTATTTCCTGACATGAACCCTATTGAGCAATTTTGGGATTTGCTCCAGACACAGCTCAATAGGGTGGTCCCAAGGCCCACAACTGTCGCTGAACTTGATCGGGCCGTCCGGCAGGCCTGGGCCAACATTCCCAGGGCAGCCAGCAACACTTTGGTCCGCTCAATGACCCGCCGCTGCCAGGCCGTCATCGATGCTAATGGGGGCTATACACGCTATTGACTGTTCTGTAAAGCGCAAATGGCGCATCGTCACCGCAACCTTACTGTGTTATGGACAATACGTCAGTGTTGTGCTGTACCAAAAATTGGACATTATTAATGAAATTTGAATTTTGTTACGATTTTTTCAAATGAAACTAGACACTGTTTTTCGCGTTTCTTTTGGACGTCAGTATATTATCGTGAGTGTCCGTATGTCAGACAAGCTAGAACTTGAGTTGGGTTTTCTGACATTGATCATGTATCATCTATGGCGACAGAAGTCTTTAATGCGCTGAAAGACACACGGTTTCTTGTCATAAATATGCAAAAAGTCGATAACTGACGGAGATGAATCACAGTATCACTGAATGCGTAACGACGCAAGCCTTGCAGAACGTCAAGAGTCGTTTCAACGCGATCGTGAAAAAGAAACGTTTTATGTGAGAAAAGATTCAGTCAATCTATTCAGTTCAACCCAACGGGAAATACTATAGTGGCAGTTGCAGTGTGGGCCAGACAGATAAAGACGTGTAATAAAAATGATATTTGGTGTTGGCGGGTCACTCTGCTCCTCTCTACAACCAGCTGTGGAAAATCACGTTACTTAGTTTGCAATCACTTCACTGTATTTCACAAAGCAATAGGGACATCGGTTTGTTCGAAATATCCACAGAAAACCATTGAAATATCAGGGTGGGAGGGTGTGTGTTTGGGGGTTTAACGTCCTTTTTCACCACATACGGGCGATATCAAAACGGGGCAGCCAGCACAAATATTTGGCCCCAGCCGGGATACGAACTCACGATCCGAGCATTAGAAGTCCAACCGAACGCTCCACCATTCGGCCACCCCGGCTCCCCTTGAAATATCAGAAAGGAGTGACGGGTCTATTATGCTGATTGCCGACAACTCATACGACTGAAATCTTCACACTAACAGAGAGAGACGTCAGCGCAATATGGCTTTTGTCGTCATTGTGCACGCTGTCCATACGTCACCCACCTGGCGTGATAAAGACAGGACACTGAAGGGCTGTGTTGAATTACAATTAATGATATGCACGCTACACTCGCAGTTAAATAATAATAATAATACAGGGTCGAACTTTAATTAAGGACCACCCAGGAAAACAGGCCCTGTATTTAAAAATTCGAAAAAAATGCAAGCAGTGCATTTTATCAAAGAATTTGACTGGGAAAGGGTTAAGGGGTTAACAGTGTATCCTGCAAAGCTTGCTGAAGCTGTCTTGTTGTCACGTGCGGCATGCAGAGGGGGGGTTGAAAGTTGCTGATTGTTGGCAAAATTGGCTGTTTTTTTAAGCATCAGTGAACACTGATTCGAACGGCTTTGCACTGAAATTCCAAATGCACGTGCAAGAACCAATGCATTGCTGAGCATTTCACTCACTGGACTGCCCATAAAAGCAGCCGAATGTGCATAATTCCTCACAACATCAACATGCCTCCAAGACGCAAGCTGTCAGATTTTGACCGGACCCGGGCGATTGCATGGCTGCAGGATCGAGTTTGCGTTCGAGAAGTGGCCAGAGGACTACAGGTGTCCCACTCCGTTATCATTCGGCTGAGAGAACGTTTTCAAGCCACTGGAACTGTAAAAGAAAGACCCCGTCCAGGCCAGCCAAAGAAGACCACTGCAAGGGAGGACCGGTTCATCCTCAGATAGGCTGTTCAGAGGAGGACCATCACCTCCAACACCATCAGGCGTCGGCTCCAAGCTGCCACTAACACAACAGTGTGCCAGATGACCACACGGCGGCGCCTCCATGCTGGCAATCTTCATGCAAGACGCCCAGTCAGGAAACCGAAACTGACTGCGGCCCACCGGGCAAGCCGCCTGGCCGGATGTACAGCTCACCAAAGGTGGCCCCGGGCACAGTGGCAGCTGGTGCTGTTCAGTGACGAGTCCCGGTTCCTGGTGAAGCCACGAGATGGACGCATTCGGGTGTGGCGGCGTCCTGGAGAGCAGCTGGCAGATGACGCCGTCCAGGAGGTCACGGCTTTTGGCGGTGGCTCGATCATGGTATGGGGGGGGGGGGTGGTCAGCAGCCACTACAAGACTCCCCTGTACCATGTGGATGGCAACTTGAACGGCCAACGCTACCTGCAGGAAATTTTACAGCCTTTGGTTGTCCCAGCGCTTCAGCAGATTGGGGCCCAGGCTGTGTTCATGGACGATAACGCCACCCCACACCGTTGTCGAGCCGTGAACACTTTTGTGGGACAAGCTGGCATCACCAGGATGTCATTGCCGGCCAACAGTCCGGACTTGAACCCTATTGAGAACATTTGGGGCGAGCTTGGGAGAAAAGTTCAAGAAAATCACCCTCTGCCAGCCAATCCACAACAGCTGCTGCACGACCTGCAGCAGGAGTGGGCAAACCTCCCCCAGGCCCTCATTGCAAGAACTGTCAACACCATGAGACAGCGCTGTGTGGATTGTGTGGCAGCACGAGGGGGACACACGCGGTTTTGATCAGACTGTAAAGGAAGACTCTGTTTGTGAATTTCAATTTCGAGGGGGTGAGTCTCTAATCAGGCACAATGAATTTGATTGTTTTCTTTTGGGAAATTGACCAAATCTGGTTCCCTGATAATGAAATTAAACATTTTTTATGTTTCTGGCGTTTTCGGGTTTCGCTTTCTATGTTTTATGAGACTGTGTATAAGTGGTCCTTAATTAAAGTTCGACCCTGTAATAATAATAATTTATTTATATAGCGCTTAATCTACATGGAAGGTAGTTCGAAGCGCTTAGAGTACAGGTAAAGAGACAGATAGACGTGAAGGTTCAGGGCCAGGGCAACTGCATGTATGGTACTTAATAAGGAGATGGAGAAAGACGGAGGCAGGTTAGACGGTGCTTTGAGATGAAAACAGGTAGGTTTTTAGATTTGTTTTGAAGGTTTCGAGGGAGGTTGACTGGCGGAGCGAAAGAGGCAGAGAATTCCAAGCTTTTGGACCAGCGCAGGAGAAGGCTCGAGAGCCAACAGAAGAAAGCTTAGTGCGTGGGATTCTGAATATCAGGGTATCGGATGAAGACCGGAGGGAACGTGACGGAGTGTAGAGTTCCAACAAATCAGACAGGTAGGATGGGGCGGAGTTATGGATGCACTTGTAGCAGAGGGTGCAGATCTTGTATTTAATTCTTTGAGAGAGAGGAAGCCAGTGCAGAGAGCAGAGTGCACGAGAGATGTGGTCGGACTTTTTCAAGCGAAGGACAAGGCGAGCAGCAATGTTCTGGATGCGCTGAAGCGGGAGAATGGATGAAGCAGGGAGACCAGCCAGCAGAGAGTTACAGTAGTCAAGACGGGACAGAATGAGTGAAGTGACCAGTTTGGCTGTTGCATCGGTGGAGAGGTACTTGCGGACAGAGGAAATTCGGCGGAGTTGGAAATGGCAGCACTGTGAGATCTGGGCAATGTGCTTTTTCATGGTGAGGGCGCTGTCAAGTGTTACCCCAAGATTTTTGGCAGAGTCAGAGAAGGGAATGGAGAGGGTGTCCTCTAGTTGAAGGGAGTTGACAGAAAGAGATGCTAGTTTCTGTGAAGTGCCAATAAGCATTACTTCTGTTTTATCACCATTTAGCTGCAGCTTGTTCTCAGTCATCCAGTTTTTTATGTCAGCGTAACATTCTGATGTGATGAGGGCAAGGTGATGTATGTTTTCTGGTTTACTACTGGTGTGGAGTTGAGTGTCGTCTGCAAACATGTGGTGTTGTATGTTATGACGGTTGATGATGTGGATGAGGGGCATAGTGTAGAGAGTGAACAGAACAGGGCCGAGTACGGAGCCCTGAGGGACTCCGCAGGTGAGCTGAGCAGGGTTGGAAGAAATGCTGCTAGTGGGCTGAGCAGGGTTGGAAGAAGTGTTGCTAGTGGGCTGAGCAGTGCTGGAAGAGGCGTTGCAGATGACAACTGTCTGAAATCTGTCGGAAAGATAGGAACGAAAGAAAGAAAGAGCAGTGTCTTCGATACCGAAGGTTCGGCAGAGGCGTTTGAGGAGGAGAGAGTGGTCGATAGTATCGAAGGCGGCGGACAGATCAAGGAGAGTCAGGATAGAGATGAGGCCAGAGTCTGTAGAATTGAGGAGACGTCAAACTAAATTAACGACATAGTTTTGAGAGTGTGTTCGGTAACCATAATAGCAAAACGAATTGTATGTGCACGCTGCACTCGAACCGCGTCTGTCGACAAGTTAGACGGTGGGTCTTTAACGTCCTTTTCCACCACATGAGGGAAAGGCCAACACAAATATGCTTCCCTGATAATGTGATCAACCAGTGTAGTGTGTACTGAATGGCTTGGATTATCGGCTTAATCACTCCCAGTGCGTGCGTGCGTGCGTGCGTGCGTGTGTGTGTGTGTGTGTGTGTGTGTGTGTGCGTGTGCGTGTGTGTGTGTGTGTGCGCGCGCGCGTGTGTGTGCGCGTGTGCGAAATGGAAAAGTTCAGCCCACAAATTTTAAGAATAAATTCAATTCTAAATTCCTGTGCTTAAATAGCTGAGCTGACCCTTCGCACCACGTGACTGTAATATGTTCAATGTCCAATGTGTGAGAGAATGCGTGTGATTCACGTGAGCGTGCATGTTCAGCTCGAGGCGCTTTGAGCAGATTCAAGAAATTGGGTAAAAGCGCCTATACAATACTCAGTTATTATTATTATTATTATTAAACGGTTCTGCGTGTGAATCTGACCCGATTTGGCAAGGAAGAATTCCCAACCCAGTTCCTGCCCACTAGAGATGGGAACCCAGTACCTCAGGATGGGCAGGCCGGACGCTTTAACCACTACACCAAATCCACTTGTCGGGTATTCTCTACATGGCTTGGTGTGTTGAGTTTGGGTGGACAAAATAATATGGCGGATTGTGGTTGCCACAACAGACGAGATACTTCCTGTGGTGGGTGGGTGTGTGTGTGTGTGTGTGTGTGTGTGTGTGTGTGTGTGTGTGTGTGTGTGTGTGTGTGTGTTTCGTGACGTATGTGGTGGACGTTGGGAAAAGGACGTTAAAAGGACGTTAAACACCTAAACACCCACCCACCCAGTTTCGTGACGTCAGCTGACATTGTGTAGCACATTATTCAGGGGACACTACCTTGTCAAACTGCCATACAAAGTTGTTTCCCTAATGCCGTGAAAAATTGGCGCTGAACTGACCAAGGCTGAGTTGTTAGAATCCACTGGGCTATCGGGGTACTCACTATTCTGTATCTGCACGCCACTCACAGTAAAATAGCATTGCTGCAGTTAGTGTGTTTATAGTACATTAATTATATAGCTCTCTCTCTCTCTCTCTCTCTCTCTCTCTCTCGTAAATTCCCTGTACCGACACGGCATTAAGCTTGTCCTTCCCGACCCCACTTTCAGGCTCACCACGGATAAAAAGCTCACGTTGCTAGAATTTCTACCATTAGATAAACATTTGGCCCCCAACAAATGCCTGATGATGCCTAATGTCCTTAAAGGGAAAGCCCCTTCCTACTTGTCAAAACTCTTCAGGCCCAGTGACACCCGATACAGCACCTCGAGGAACAGTCTTTTTGTCAAACGTCCACCTCTAGACTTGTTCAAGTCTAGTCTCTCCTATTCTGGTGCATTCATCTGGAACATGCTACCACCTGAGGTCCGACTAATTAATAATTTCTCAAGGTTCAAGGTTCACTGAACCGCGTCATTGTTTTTCTCGTCAACCATTGAAAAACACTTTTCTTTGTTTTCCCCTTACTGTGTTTTTAGTTCTTTTCTACGTGTATTTGTCGTATTTGAAATGATCACTTTTTCATTGTTTGCATAAGCATTTACTGACGCTGTAATGTTCGTCAGTGAAATGTGTAAAGCGTACAAGCGCTGGACAGTCCGCGGCGGGTGCGCACGCGCACGCGTGTGTGTGTGTGTGTTTGTGTGTGTGAGCTGCTGATAATGATGATGATGATGCATTTTGTTTGTTTATTAGTGTAGCAAGGACAGATAGTAAGAGAGACCTGTGCGTCTATTATCTCATCCATGAAAAAAAGTTTCAGTCTCTCTCTCTCTCTCTCCCGATTTGGCAAGGAAGAATTCGCAACCCAATTCCTGCCCACTAGAGATGGGAACCCAGTACCTCAGGATGGGCAGGCCAGACGCTTTAACCACTATACCAAATCCATTTGTCGGGTATTCTCTACATGGCTTGGTATGTCGACATGGCTGAGTTGTTAGAACTGAATCCACTGGGCTATCGGGGTACTCAGTACTCTATATTCACACGCCACTCACAGTAAATAGGCAAGGAAAAATGTTGAACAAATTTGATCCTAACTTTTTATTACAGATTTCGGTAGAACACATGCCCCTAATGCCGCTGTGGTCACGGTGGTCTCCGCGGTGAAGCGCGCAGCAGACATAACACATAGTGAGAAAACGTTCGCCGCGCAGACTAGTCTGTTAAACATATTGAGCCGGTATTAATTCGATCTTTACACGCAGCAGCAACACTAGAATCCAGAGTGCAGTCCCTTTTTCGGCGGGGCGTGAAAATGTGACTGCTTACAGCCAGCGCCATTTTCAAAAATGGCAATTTTTTTTTTTTTTTTTTTAAAGAAAAGCGAAGACTTGTGCGTCATATGATTCGATTTAAAACGAAGTCTTGAATATCTAACCACAATTCGTTTGGGCAAAATCTTTGCCAGCGGACAATTATTGTTGCGGTTTGATGGCACTGTTTACGTGGTACACTGATCCAACAGGATGTGAGTAAACGGCAAGGGGGTTGCACTCTGACAGGCCAAGGTGCACTCTCTGGGGCACAGAGTCTTTCAGTGGAAAGTACCTCTGTGCACGGTGGGGAAGTGGCGCTCACTGCGCTACCGTGATGGCCCTAAATTGTCTCGGTGCTCTAAAACACAAGGTCGCGCACTATGTCATCCTTGACCAGCTTTGAACCCAGAGGGATCCTCAGTGGCGCAGGTGATGGCAGGCCGGCACCGTGCAATAATACTTGCCTGTAGAGTGCAACAGTAGGGAATCCCTAGTCGAAAAACTTGTGAAACTGCTTCGGCAGAGAGAGAGCCGAAACTTTCTGTAAGAAGCTGAAACTGTCATGGCTGTTTCGGCTAAATCGCCGAAGAAAAAAACATCCTGGCAACATCACTGCCCTTTCACGGCTGATGTTTTTGGTATTTTTAAAGAGTTTTGTACTAAATGTTACGCAAGGTTCGGGTCCGAATTCAGGGCCGAACTACTGTTTCTTAACTCTCACATTAAAAAAAACGATAGGTTGAAGGAAGTTGAGACGTGAACACTGTATACAAAACTAGTGATATCGTACATGACCCTTCCCATTATTCCATCTAGGACACGATTCACACGTCAAACTCTGGTTTGGTTTAAACAGATTTATTTTGTTGCTCTGGAGAAAGTACAGAAAAACAGTTTGAGCATAAACAAGACGTACTTATGACATGCTCAATAAAAAAAAATTTCAGATAAAGCAACCTTTGCAACGGTGGTTCACGAATTATGAGAGAGAGAGAGAGAGAGAGGCAGAGGGGGGGGGGGGAGGTCTCAGTTTGTCAGTGAGCATTTTTTCATATCAATGGCGGTCAGCTGCTACTGTCGATCATAGTATTAATGTATTTATTTATTTATGTGGTAAGAAAAACGTGCCGAAAGAGTGATAAACTCTAGAACTGTGTGAACAATATGTACGTTAACTGACAATGGAAGGTCAGTGTTGCCGTGAAGAAGTAGATCTGTATGTTTATACTGACAGGAAAGTTTGTTGATTGTTGCGTTTCGAGCATCTGTATACTTGGGACATTCTAGGAGGAAGTGTTCAACGGACTCGATCGCGGCTCCACAGGCACAACTAGCGGTAAGAGATAAGTGGTGGTGGTTAACTAGGTCGTGCTGGAGGTTACTCATGTTTAAGCGCAAGCGGCAGTGAGATATTTGTGTTAAACTCTGGTTTCAATACAGTATAATTCAATACAGTATAATTCATAGAGTTGTCACAACGAGTGTACATGTAAAACAACGGGGTCTAAAACAAACTCCGATCTGTGTAGTTTTTGTAGTGACAATACAGAATCCATGGAACATCTATTGTATGAATGTCCAGTAGTTAAAGACTTCTGGCACGAACTGATAGCCAAAGTTAAAGAGAAATGTTCTCATTGCGGCAGCTTACAATAACATGTTGAAATCATTCTGGTCGGTGTGAAAGATGGTGTCATTCATTGATACAATATTCAGTCTCTTGCTGTTGATGGCTAAATCTTGTCTCTAATTTTGTCGTTACAGATGCCTTGATAAGCGCTTAAATGTCAACAGTTTCTTCAGAGAGTTCAAGACACGATATTATATCAAACATGAACGTTTCATGTCAACGGTGATGCAGCATAATTCCGGCAACATTGGCAACTATATAAACACTTTGTTTTAGATTAGCGAATGCTTGCCATGTTCTGTATAGTTCAAACATCCGTGTAATGCCAGTGTTATCTTCAACCTGCCTGTCATCTCTTTTACACCAATTCGTCCAACTGTGCTGTCACTGTACACTGCCAGTATTATTGGTTTTGTTGATGTTGTGTAAAACTCCCAAAAAGAAATAAAGAAAAAAATGAAAAAAACAACAACAACAACAATCAATGTTGAAGACGATAATTATGGCAGCACTACTACTACTACTACTTACTACTACTACTACTGTTTCCCCAAACATGCGTGAAGAAATGTCACCTACCTGAATATAGCAACAGCTACTCAAGGTGAGAAAGACGGTGGTTAACAACAGGTCCACACAACACCTTCCCTGTCGCCAAATGAGCTCGAATCCTCCAGCCAAACGTGGTTTTCAGCACACGAGATTTCCTTGTTGTCCAATCAAACGTTGTTTTCAGGACACGAGAATTCCTTGTTGTCCAATCAAACGTGGTTTTCAGAACACATACTTCCTTGTCCCAGCTAACGCTAACGCTGCGTGATCTTTACAGTCAGACTGCAGCATCACACCCCAGACACTGTGGTGCACGCTGAAAGCCGTTCATCCGGGTCAGCTGTACACGTGACTGTTCGTCATAAGTGCAACAGGAAAACTGTCAATTGGACTGTTTGTTATACATGTAATTACAATTAGCTCAGTTTGGACAACTCTGATCTGGGCCACACGTGCGCTACACAGCAAGCGGCAAGACTTCAACTGATTCAAAACACAAAAGATTTTAGCATTTCTCTTTGTTAATTTTCTGAAAGCCATATTACATTAGATTAGTGTAGAACGCCCGACTCTTGAGTCAAATGTGGAATGGACAACATGCTCTTAGAATCTGACTGACAGCAGACAGGAAGTAGGTCGTGACACATACGTCACTCACTTTGATGGTATTGATTGAGCAAGTTTATCTCTCATACACTGAAAATGTCAGCCGAGAGAGCCACGGTATTTGACTGACTGACTGACTGACTGACTGACTGACTGTATACTCTTGCAGTCCAAACTTACAAACTGTCCTTGCTAAACAGTCTACATGAACATCTGACAATCATCACATGTAATCAGTATAACATTACCAATTAGGGCAGACATCAAATGTATGCAGAACACACACACACACACACACACACACACACACACACACACACACACACACACGCTCGCACGCACGCACTCGTACATGCATGCATACACAGTTACACACCTAAGCATAGAGTGGAGTCTGGGAGTTGGGGGAGGGTAAATACTGAAGCGACGGAGGAGCGGCCGAAGTGGTTATTGCATCCTCTGACACTACATTTAAATGAAGAGAATGTCTGATTGGAGAGTGCGTGCGTAGTTAGCGTACTGTACAGGCCGCTGAGCGACGCCCAAACACAAACTGGCAAACACACACACATCCACACACTCAGACTCGCTCCCGTGCACACGCAACAAAGAAAACACTCCCTTTCATACGCACTGCAGGCTGACATGCAAACAAAGGAGGAGTCTGAAGTTTCTGTTCTTATCCCTAAACGCAAAAAACGAAAGTACAGAGAGGTAGACAATATTTCCGAACGTCGAAAATATGGGAGCACGGCCGGGGCCTACGACGAACCAGTCAGGTTTGTGTGGTGATACAAACTCAACGCCGGGTTAAGCATCTTCTCAGCAGAGATGTATGCAGCAATCATGGCCTGCACGTTTGTCAACGACATGCCAAACCCCCCGCTGGGGGTGGTCATTCTGTCCGACTCCAAGTCATCACTCTAAACCCTAGAGAGAGGGGGCACGAGGAACAGGAGTGATGTACAAAGCGAGATCCTCTTACTGGCCCATCAGATCATCACGAAGGGAACCGCCTTAGCCCTCATGTGGCTACCCTCCCACAGCGGGATCAGAGGAAATGAGCTGGCCGATCGCGCGGCCCGGGGTGCCACCGGCGATGGCATGGAAGCAAAACTACTCCAGACACTCAGGGAAGTGAAACGTAAGATACAAAGAGCGGCCCACACTCCGTGCATTGTGTGAAGAAAATGGCTGGGTCCACCTCTCGGGTGGCCAAAACCACGTGCCACTTTTCCCGCGCAGACACTCTGCAATCATCTGCAGAATACGCACTCTGTGCTGTGCACACACATGGAGTAACGACCTCTGCCAGTGTGGGCAGCCCTCAGACGTCCGCCACATTGTGAACGGCTGTGAAGGCTTGCCCGTCAGCCTCCAGCCGGTCTGGGACCTGAGAGACAGACACTCACTGAAGACGGTAGACTTCCTCAGGCCACACCAAGCCCTTGGCGATAAGCCAGTGAGAACCCTGGCCGACGCGATCGTCAGATCAGATCTGACAAAAGAGCGAGGGGACACCCCAGTGATGATTCAAAGGCAAAAGTACGGATGACAGAAGAGACTGAGGTACTGAAAAACAACCCAGACCAGGCATCTGAGAACCAAGCAGAGACACTCTGACGTTGCCCAAAGCTAAGCAAAACAGCCCTCACACACCCCAAAGACACTCGCCCAGCCAAGCAGCCAAAGACACACGCCAGGAACAACTTGTCCTTAAGGGCCAAAAGCCATAGGACGTAAAGCAAGCTAATGATGATTGTTTGGTGATGGCGAATATAAAACATCAAATATAAAAATGAGGCGAGACAGCGTACACTACGAATACAAAACTAGACAGACAAAAAGGCGCACTGACAAACAAAGAAACTGTACAACAAATGCAAATCTGAGAAGAAGGCAATCAACCTGAATAAAATTATTCCGAACAAAACACCATTCAACGCCAAACAGAACCCAAGTAGGGTGTATCTGGGTTATTGCAAACCTGTTTATTTGCTGCAATGTGCCTGGGTATCAGTATTAGATTTAAGCTCCTCCCAGTAACAATGAGATTGTAGTGAGTAGTTGTTGTCAGTTGTTACAAGGCTGTATGGCCTGATTCACACTGTAGACATTACAATAAGATTGTAGTGAGTGGTTGTTGTCAGTTGTTACAAGGCGGTATCGCCTGATTCACACTGCAGACATTACAATAAGATTGTAGTGAGTGGTTGTTGTCAGTTGTTACAAGGCTGTATGGCCTGATTCACACTGTAGACATTACAATAAGATTGTAGTGAGTGGTTGTTGTCAGTTGTTACAAGGCTGTATGGCCTGATTCACACTGTAGACATTACAATAAGATTGTAGTGAGTGGTTGTTGTCAGTTGTTACAAGGCTGTATCGCCTGATTCACACTGTAGTCATTACAATAAGATTGTAGTGAGTGGTTGTTGTCAGTTGTTACAAGGCTGTATGGCCTGATTCACACTGGGAGACATTACAATAAGATTGTAGTGAGTGGTTGTTGTCAGTTGTTACAAGGCTGTATCGCCTGATTCACACTGGGAGACATTACAATGAGGTTGTAGTGAGTGATTGTTGTCAGTTGTTACAAGGCTGTATCGCCCGATTCACACTGAAGACATTACAATGAGGTTGTAGTGAGTGATTGTTGTCAGTTGTTACAAGGCTGTATGGCCTGATTCACACTGTAGACATTACAATAAGATTGTAGTGAGTGGTTGTTGTCAGTTGTTACAAGGCTGTATCGCCTGATTCACACTGTAGACATTACAATAAGATTGTAGTGAGTGGTTGTTGTCAGTTGTTACAAGGCTGTATCGCCTGATTCACACTGGGAGACATTACAATAAGATTGTAGTGAGTGATTGTTGTCAGTTGTTACAAGGCTGTATCGCCTGATTCACACTGGGAGACATTACAGTAAGATTGTAGTGAGTGATTGTAGTCAGTTGTTACAAGGCTGTATCGCCTGATTCACACTGGGAGACATTACAGTAAGATTGTAGTGAGTGATTGTTGTCAGTTGTTACAAGGCTGTATCGCCTGATTCACACTGGGAGACATTACAGTAAGATTGTAGTGAGTGATTGTAGTCAGTTGTTACAAGGCTGTATCGCCTGATTCACACTGGGAGACATTACAATAAGATTGTAGTGAGTGATTGTTGTCAGTTGTTACAAGGCTGTATCGCCTGATTCACACTGTAGACATTACAATAAGATTGTAGTGAGTGGTTGTTGTCAGTTGTTACAAGGCTGTATGGCCTGATTCACACTGTAGACATTACAATAAGATTGTAGTGAGTGGCAGCGCATTCAGTACACGTAGCAGTCGGACGTGTTAAAAATGACAGCAACACACTGCACTGAAGGAACTTTGCCTTGCTGGCTGTATTGGGAAGAGATAGAGAGAGAGAGAGAGAGAGAGAGAATAACACCATGATGATCACGCGACGTGAAAATGAGCTGACGGAAACCACGCCAGGAAACAGTACAGTGAGTGTAGAACCAGCTGTGTCCTGTTTGTCAGTTTTCAGAAATCGCCAGTTCATTCGGGAAAGTTTAATTTCTCGCACACATGTAGCAGAGTGAAAGTCACATGGTTAGTACTATATTAGTGAGATGAGTTATTATTAGTTACATGCGTTATTAGTTACATGCGTTATTAGTTACATGCGTGGTATTAGTGTTAATTAGTATTAGTTTAATTACATTACTTTAAATGGTAAGAATTTGAAGCAGTATATAAGTATAATGTATAAAGAAGTATAAGTGATAAGTCAGTACACACACACACACACACACACACACACACACACACACACACACACACACACACACAGAGCATTGCACAAGCCCAGCACAGCTCACATAGCTAGAAACATGTGCATCACACATCAGTGGTATTCGTTCAAGCATGACGGTCAGTGACTGGCAGTAGATTTATGAAAGACGTAGTAAACCGGTCTTGCCTTTTCTTTTGCTACACAGACAGCATGCTTTCTGTGTGTTGAGTTGTGATCACAATACTAGTACTCACTGTCTGATACTGAGTATCAGCTCTATACTGATATCATTCGAGTTACAGCCTGCTTCAGGAAAGGTTATACTGTCATGAGCCACCTGAACTGATTTTTGTCATACGTCTAACCTCTTGTTCCTCAAATAAGGTATGTGCCATTGTATTAATGTATTAGTGTAAATTGTCAATAAAGTAATGTTTAATTGTACTTTTAGTATTATTGTAATTACGAATGATTTTATATACACTGTTATTAAATTTATTATCGTAAGAGGGATTATTATTGTAAAAGGGATTATTTGTAACTTGTATTTTGTATTTTGTAACTGTTCATAAGTTCAGTTGTAACTGTTAGTCTAGACATTGATTGCCAGACTTTATATTTCAGGGTTTGAACTTGAAACTGAACGTGAATGATGGAGATGTTATGCTAATGGTCCCGACTTCGACATTAAAAGATCAGCTTACTACTGTTCTCCACGCTTTGAGTTGAACCTTTCGTGTGTCTGCGCATGTTCCATTATTCGCCACTACACACACCCCGCTACACACACACACACACACACACACACACACACACACACACAGCTAGAGCGAGCCCAAGAAATCTTTCGGGTAAAGTTCAACTAACACAAGACATGTTGGGATGTCGCACACCTCTGTCGTGACCATATCTTACAGTCATTAACTAATTCAGACGTTACCAAAGGCGTTAGTGTCAAAACTCCCATGTTGCTGATGCGAAACCGCCCACACAGTACAACTACAATACCTTCACTATATCGCTTCACTATAGACGCCATGTCATATCACCAATTGACATATTGTCTGTATACGTACAGGAAGGCGGCTTCCTCTCCACTTGGAGTGAAACTTGGGAACAATGTCTCACGCCCACGTCGCGTGTTTCCCTTTAAGTTTAAGTCAGTAACTAATTCAGAAGTTACCAAAGGCGTTAGTGTCAAAACTCCCATGTTGCTGATGCTAAACCGCCCACACAGTACAACTACAATACCTTCACTATATCGCTTCACTATAGACGCCATGTCATATCACCAACTGACATATTGTCTGTACAGGAAGGCGGCTTCCTCTCCACTTGGGTGAGTTTTTAGGGCTTAAAGCCGCGCAAGCCACAAAGACTAATTCGCGGCTGAGTGTGCCTGCATTACATGAAAAAAAAAACAAAAATGTAACGGTGGACAAAGGATGCAAACTGGTCTACGGGGCAATATAAACCTAGGACATGCAGGAGACGCTGCACCTTCATGCTAATTTCTCGAACTCCCGGTTACAAAAAAGCGTAGAAAACAAATGACAATTACAACTAGGTAAAACAAAGATAAATACTAAGCGCAGATACAGCAAATATTGCAACTTATCATCTCCTAGGCGCAATAAACCAGTTCGCAGCATATGCCCAACATCACTTATTCCTAGCCACTGGTAGTGCAGACGTGAGTGAGGAGTTAAAAAGAAATATAGATGAAAGGGCCGAACTTAGAAATCAGCTGAGAGAAGAGAGGAAGGACAGAGCGGCTAAATTCGGGAGGTTTTAAAGAGAAAGATAGAGGTGAATGGGCTGGTGAGGGATAGACAGAGAAGTAGGAAGGAAAATTCCTTAGTTGCCAATGAAGACAACATGCCTGGGAGGCAGTTGGAGAACAGACCGCTCCAACACGGAACCTCCCCGCCGTGAGGCGGTTTGGGAAAACAACGCACCAGAGAGGGGTGCGTTGTGAAGGTCTTCAACATGACAGGTGTTCAGCAGCACCAGCAGGGCGCTGCGAACAAAGCCCGCCAGGCTGAAGACCAGGTGGGGGGAATCCAGTGAAGTCGGCCTTCAGAAACGACCCTCAGATGTCTCACTGGACGAAGGGTCAGCAGACACCCGCTTACTGACCTCCCCCCGGAGGAGATTTTAAGAGAACAAAAGACAGGTGAATGGACCGAGGGAGGCAGAAATAAGAGTGAAGAAAGAGCAAAAGGGGTGGGGAAGCTTGGCGAAATCAGCCCCGCCGCGTGAAGGCGAGCCCTCCTCTCCACTTGGAGTGAAACTGAAACTTTGGGGCACCGTGTCTCACGCCTACATTGCGTGTTTCCATGTTAGTCAGTAACTGAAACAGACGTTACTAAAGGCGTCAAGGTCAAATCTCTATTGTTCCTCACGTACCCCCCCCCCCCCCATCTCCCCCGACACCCCCTCCCATTAAATATGATATACAATGCGTTCATCATGTAGCCACATACACCACGTCCTATCAGCAACTGACACATTGTCTGTACAGGAAGGCCGTTCTCTCTTCAGTCTGAGTGAAACAAACTTTGGGGCGCCGTTTCTAACGCCTACACTGCGTGTTTCCATTTTAGTCAGTAACTGATTCAGACGTTACCAAAGGCGTTAAGGTCAAATCTCTGTTGTTCCTCACGTACCCCCCCCCCCCGAAACCCCCTCCCATTACATATACAATGCGTTCATCATGTAGCCACATACACCACGTCCTATCAGCAACTGACATATTGTCTGTACAGGAAGGCGGCTTCCTCTCCACTTGGGGGCGCCGTGTCTCACGCCTACATTGCGTGTTTCCCTATTAGTCAGTAACTGATTTAGACGTTACCAAAGGGGTTAAGGTCAAATCCCCGTTGTTCATCACGTACTCCTCCCCCACCCCTCCCATTACATATACAATACGTTGATAATAGACGCCAATGTCCTATCACCGACACATTGTCTGTACAGGAAGGCCGTTCTCTCTTCAGTCTGAGTGAAACTGAAACTCTATTGTGTGGATTGTTCCAGACTGGAGCACTTGTGTTGAAACGGAAAAAAAGACTTACATTACCTACATTAACCTACATTAACGATTGTATTCGCTGTTATTAAGGGCCTTGCTGACGCTGAAAGATTGGTTGGGTCAACTTGGGTGGGTGGGTGTTTGGGGGTTTAACGTCCTTTTCCACCACATACGGGTGATATCCTCCTTCAGCGATAGCCAAATGAGGTCGGAGTTCGGGGTGTGGCGCACAGCTAGTTTCTGTCCTACCTCACAGACAGATCACAGTATGTCGTGGTCAGATCTTCTGCATCAGGTGACAAAGAACTTACATGCGGCGTTCCCCAGGGTTCAGTCCTTGGACCCATTCTGTTCTCCCTCGAAAAGGCGAACATCAAGGAAATCCTGGTTGGGGATGCAAAGATTCCCTGTGCCGAGAGTGTGCGGGATCTGGGCCTGACTGTTGATTCCGAGTTGACCATGGTGCCTCACATAAACAAAGTCACCAAAAACTGCTTCTACTTCCTGCGCATACTTGGGAAACTGCGGCCATTTCTGTCGTTGCCGGCTGCCAACTCCATTGCACTTGCCCTGGTGATGTCAAGAGTGGACTATTGCAACAGTGCTCTGTGGGGACTACCAGTTGCACAGATCAGTCGACTTCAACGAATCCAGCACACGGCTGCTAGGATCGTCTCCCGCACAAAAGCCACTGACCACATCACCCCTGTTCTGAAGGCACTTCACTGGCTCCCTGTGCAGCAGCGCATCGACCACAAAGTCCTCTCCTTGACATACTGCTGCATCCACAACACTGCCCCCACGTACCTGAAGGAACTGATTCCTGTGTACCAGCCAGCGCGCAACTCTCCGTCTGCGGCTCCCTTCAACTGACGACACCAGTAAGAAGAGGCATGGTGCACGGTCCTTCAAAAATGCAGCGCCGAAATTGTGGAACTCTCTCCATGAGACAGTGAAGGAGGCAGTCAGCATTACCGCATTCTGGAAGCGCCTGAAGACTCATCTCTTCAGTGCCTCACGCCAGTAATCATCTGCAGCTTTTTTCTCCCCCCCCCCCCTTCAAAACCTCTTCCTAAGCGCCATGAACACTGTTAGGGTGGAGCCGTGCGCTCCATCATCATCATATCAAAGACGGGGCAACGATGAAAAGGCCAGCACAAATATTTGGCCCCAGCCGGGATTCTGGCGCTGAATGATCGGCACTGTATTTATACAACCGAGGACAATCACAACACAAAATCACACACCATGGTATTCAGTCTACAACACAAACGCAAGTCAAAATAGATTCAGGTTTTTGTTGTTGATGTTTCAGGAACAAGTTCTACAAATGTGGCCCAAGACCTCATGCGCTAAAAGAAAGTGAAAATGTTCATATTATACACAGCCACTAGCATACGAAACAAAAACAAAAAGTTTTTTTTTTTTAATTCTAATCCAAATCACAGACCGGAAACACCGTAAGTACGTGTATGAGTAAATAATACTTTCTTACATCTGTGTCAGTTACGTTGAGGTAATAATTGATGATGTTGGTGATGACGATGACGACGACGAGGATGATGATCATGAGCATTAATAATTATAATCACTTTATCTCAACTCCTCGGTTCAAAGAACTGCGAACTGAACTCGACACGCACGCTCACTTGAATTATAGGCATTCACTCATACACATCAACATCAGTATATTACAATTCCTGCCCACCACAGGATTCAAACATGTGCCTCAGGATCCACAGCAGACGCCTTAACCACTACGCCATCTCGCCCTGTCCTGGTCTTTGTAGACCCAGGTTCACCTCTATAGTCTTTCATCAGGGGCCGCGTTTAGTACTTCTTCTTCTTCTTCTTCTTTGTGGGGGTGAGGGTGGGGTGGGGGGGGGGGGGGGGAGGGGTGGGGGGGGGGGGGCATAGATATTGCATTTTGGGGACGCACTAGGGCACCTCTGCGCATTTTGAAACGGCCCCTATTCACCTCGAACTAGGGCACCTCTGCGCATTTTGAAACGGCCCCTATTCACCTAGCACTAGGGCACCTCTGCGCATTTTGAAACGGCCCCTATTCACCTCGAACTAGGGCACCTCTGCGCATTTTGAAACGGCCCCTATTCACCTCGAACTAGGGCACCTCTGCGCATTTTGAAACGGCCCCTATTCACCCCGCACGTACGGTGTAGAGCCAGGATGTTGGTGTGACCTTGAGCGTACGATTGTCGCCAGCAGCCGACGGTCGTGAGGAAGACAGCTCCACATTCTCCATATTCTCGCCGCTTTTACTATCAGTATGAACGCAATTACCAACACATTTAGCAAGACGTACCAGACGAACTTACCACTGCCTAGCAAAACGTTGTGTTTATTTTTCTTTTATTACGAGAGCCTTTTGCCACTCAAAAATGGTTTTTTTGTTTTGTTTGTTTGTTTATTTGTTCATTTTTGGTTGTTCAGTTGTTTGCTTTTTTTTTTGGGGGGGGGGGGAGCGGTGGGGGGCACATTTTCTCCAGAAAAGTTCCCTTTGTAGATTTTATCGACAAAAATGTGATTGACAAGAGATTGACAGCCTGTCCTAAGCAGGCTGATGGCAGTTAGGATCGTGTATTTAAACGGACTAACTTAATGCCATCTTTGCTAAGCCAGCGTACGTTCTGGTACAGTGTCGCTCGTGTGTGTGTCTGTACGTTCGAAATACTCTATCTTGATGATTAGTACAGCTCTTAATGCGATACCGTGTTGTTTACACTTTGCGCGAGCGATCGAACGTTCAAATTCTACGACTATTGTCACACTGTTGGAGCGCTCAGTGTGGACACCGCATGATCGAGTATATTTGTTGGCTTAGTGCCAGTATTACAGACGCTGTCAGTGTACAGGTGTCTATAAGTGGTGTGATGATAGATACCACGAAAACAGGTCAGAACGATCTGTCAGCATAAGAATGATCACATTGTCCCCTTTAATGCGCATCACAAACAATACTACTAAGGCTCTGTTGGTATAGTTTGCCCGTTAGGGGATGCAAATGTATACCAGTCATGAGCAGGAGCGGCAAATAAACTCCAGTCGTCCGCTAACGGGGGCGACTGTATCCCCGCAACGCGGGAGGGGGTGCAAATGTACTCCGAGGTCTGGCGAGGTGAAGTCACGTGGCCGCTGACTTCATTCTACGACTCGACTTTATGCGAAATATCGACGGAATTGACTGGCATACATTTGCACCCCCCTAACGGGCGAACTATACCGACTGAGCCCTAATAAGCCCACAAAGTAGGCGACCACTTCTAATGGACCTTGAACAGGAGCGGTAGAGGACCACTGGCTCTGTACGTAGGAGAATGGTTGTGGTTGTTGTGGTGACAGTGACTGTGACAATGTGAATGATAATTATATGTGTAGTGGTGGTGTCATCACGTGATCACGTGCAATGAAGAAGCGGGGATGGTGGTGGAGCGGGTGGGGGGGGGGGGGGCACTAAGCGAATGAGGGGCGGCGCTATATATGCGTGCGTGTGTACTTGCGTGCATGTGTGTGTGCGTGTGTGTGTGTGTGTGTGTGTGTGTGTGTGTGTGTGTGTGTGTGTGTGTGTAACCATACCACAAGAAACATCTGACTATCCCGCTCCCAATTGGAAGTTACAAATCACGTGACACAATATACGGAAATCTCATCGTTACTCTCTGACTATCCAGCAATACTCAATCTCACTCATGTTTTCCAACGATTTTTGTCGTCAGGTGGAAATATATAATGTGATCATGTGACCTCCTTGTACTGATCCATGACATCCTTTACATACATATCAGTCCCGCAGTCTGCATTCTACAGCCTAATGTACTATGGATGGAAATGTAGATAAAGAACTACCAACAGCATAATGTTAGTGACCATCAGAAAGTCATGTCACTTCACCTCATTGTACTGCAAGGTTCATGTGTTGACTCGACATGACATGACATGACATGACAAGGGTTTACATGGACAATCATCTTCTCAGCTAAACTCTCAGCGGTTTGCAGTCTAAAGGATTCTGCGTGTAATTATCGATATCTAAAACTGAGACGTGTGTATATCATTATTTATGTGCATCTAATTATCGATGTCTGACGACAGAAACGTCTGTACGTCATTATTTATGTGCATATAATTATCATGTGTCTGATGACAGAGATCTGTGTATATCATTATTTATGTGCATCTAATTATCGATGTCTGACGACAGAACCGTGTGCACATCATTATTCATGTGCATGCAATTATCAATGTCTGATGACAGAAACGTGTGTTTATCATCACTTATGTGCATGTAATTATCGATGTCTGACGACAGAGATCTGTGTATATCATTATTTATGTGCATGTAATTATCAATGTCTGATGACAGAGATCTGTGTATATCATTATTTATGTGCATGTAATTATCAATGTCTGATGACAGAGATCTGTGTATATCATTATTTATGTGCATGTAATTATCAATGTCTGATGACAGAGATCTGTGTATATCATTATTTATGTGCATGTAATTATCAATGTCTGATGACAGAGATCTGTGTATATCATTATTTATGTGCATGTAATTATCAATGTCTGATGACAGAGATCTGTGTATATCATTATTTATGTGCATGTAATTATCAATGTCTGATGACAGAGATCTGTGTATATCATTATTTATGTGCATGTAATTATCAATGTCTGATGACAGAGATCTGTGTATATCATTATTTATGTGCATGTAATTATCAATGTCTGATGACAGAGATCTGTGTATATCATTATTTATGTGCATGTAATTATCAATGTCTGATGACAGAGATCTGTGTATATCATTATTTATGTGCATGTAATTATCAATGTCTGATGACAGAGATCTGTGTATATCATTATTTATGTGCATGTAATTATCAATGTCTGATGACAGAGATCTGTGT
>JACVVK020000339.1:207500-277500 GCA_018292915.2 Batillaria attramentaria | reverse complement strand
CACACTTCAACACTATTATACTACATTTCCTACAGTGTACAGTTCACACTTCAACACTATTATACTACATTTCCTACAGTGTACAGTTCACACTTCAACACTATTATACTACATTTCCTACAGTGTACAGTTCACACTTCAACACTATTATACTACATTTCCTACAGTGTACAGTTCACACTTCAACACCATTATACTACATTTCCTACAGTGTACAGTTCACACTTCAACACTATTACACTACATTTCCTACAGTGTACAGTTCACACTTCAACACCATTATACTACATTTCCTACAGTGTACAGTTCACACTTCAACACCATTATACTACATTTCCTACAGTGTACAGTTCACACTTCAACACCATTACACTACATTTCCTACAGTGTACAGTTCACACTTCAACACCATTATACTACATTTCCTACAGTGTACAGTTCACACTTCAACTCTATTATACTACATTTCCTACAGTGTACAGTTCACACTTCAACTCTATTATACTACATTTCCTACAGTGTACAGTTCACACTTCAACTCTATTATACTACATTTCCTACAGTGTACAGTTCACACTTCAACACTATTATACTACATTTCCTACAGTGTACAGTTCACACTTCAACACTATTATACTACATTTCCTACAGTGTACAGTTCACACTTCAACACCATTATACTACATTTCCTACAGTGTACAGTTCACACTTCAACACTATTATACTACATTTCCTACAGTGTACAGTTCACACTTCAACACCATTATACTACATTTCCTACAGTGTACAGTTCACACTTCAACACCATTATACTACATTTCCTACAGTGTACAGTTCACACTTCAACACCATTATACTACATTTCCTACAGTGTACAGTTCACACTTCAACACCATTATACTACATTTCCTACAGTGTACAGTTCACACTTCAACACCATTATACTACATTTCCTACAGTGTACAGTTCACACTTCAACACTATTATACTACATTTCCTACAGTGTACAGTTCACACTTCAACACTATTATACTACATTTCCTACAGTGTACAGTTCACACTTCAACACTATTATACTACATTTCCTACAGTGTACAGTTCACACTTCAACACTATTATACTACATTTCCTACAGTGTACAGTTCACACTTCAACACCATTATACTACATTTCCTACAGTGTACAGTTCACACTTCAACACTATTATACTACATTTCCTACAGTGTACAGTTCACACTTCAACACTATTATACTACATTTCCTACAGTGTACAGTTCACACTTCAACACTATTATACTACATTTCCTACAGTGTACAGTTCACACTTCAACACTATTATACTACATTTCCTACAGTGTACAGTTCACACTTCAACACCATTATACTACATTTCCTACAGTGTACAGTTCACACTTCAACACTATTATACTACATTTCCTACAGTGTACAGTTCACACTTCAACACTATTATACTACATTTCCTACAGTGTCATCCTTTTTCTTACATTTACAGTGTTTCCATTACACTGGCGAAGAAACATATTTTTAAAGGGGGATGGGGGGGGGGGGGGTAGGGAGAAGGGGGAAGGAGGAGTGATCGAGCGGGAGTTGAGATTGGGAACGGGTGTGGGGTTGAAAAGTCATATTATTGACAATTGTTGTACAGTATTTACATACATTTTGTATCGTATTCAAAGTACGGTATTAACATTTCTGTGCGGTACACAGTCGAACACGCTTCAGTCGAAATCACTTTCTCACTGTTTTTCTCTCACATAACCAAAGTTTGTCTTAAGCGTGTTTGAGATACCGGAAAGCGTACACATGTGTCTGTATAAACAATTTCTCCAGGTATTTACATATTTTTAAACAGCTTTTGCCTTTTTTTCACGGTACAGTATGTACAATATTCGCATAAACGACAGTACAGTGTATGGGATGACAGTTGCTAGTTTCTGTCTGTGGGAGATTTCTTCTCTGACCACAAACAGTCTCTATCGCCATGTTTGTCTTTCCACCATTTGTCTTTTCATAACCTAGTAGGATTGCGACACATTTTAACTCATTCGTGGCGGAACCTTAATCAAAGGTTTAGTCATGCATCGCCCACATAAACTTTTGCTCATCAAAATCGAAGTCTCACTCCATTCCTCATAAAATACACAAAATGTCAAGCGTGTGTATGTTGAGTGAGGCTTGCTAGAGAGGTTTGTGTACGAGTCATTAGTTTCCCGCACTTCCTTGGCGACAGGCCATGATATCTGATGTTTTAACAGTCACTGGCATTGTCACTGGGTATGACATCAGTTGTTGTTGATGATGAAGCTGCTGTTGATGACGATGATGAAGATGAGGATGATGGATGCCGTAACGAAGACATTCTATTCACTAACTGTACGGGTCAATATTTGATTCAGCACTGTAAGTACAGGAAATACTGACGGTAGGAAGCCGCAACTCCGGAGATTTTCTCCCTTGGTATGTACACGGTGTCTAAGGAGGATTCGTTACGAGTCAAACTATTTTACACACACACACACACACACACACACACACACACACACACACAGACACACACACACACACACACACACACACACACACTAATAGAGAGAGAGCGGCTAGAGTGGTGACGTAACAGAAAGCGGGCTGTGCAAACTCCTTTGAAGTTACAGAAAGTAATACTGTCAGTACGATCTGTGTTACCAGTCTGTGTTGTTTCCCTCTGCACGAATCACGTCATTTTATTAGGTTTTTCTTGCGTGACGTCACAGATTGGTGGTCGCTAGAAAATAACGTCACAAAAAGTAACACATGTTGTTAACACAGGCCTGGTGTAAATATTATTTGACACTCAGATCTCCATCAGCGGAGCGTCAACTACATCATTTTTACTTTTCTCAACGTGACTATGACGTCACAACGAGGACCGTTAGAATGACGAAACCGGTGCGGATGTACAGCGCGTCACGAGGGGGGTCAGACTAGAGCAGAATACAGAGCGAATGTTGTGAGGAACTACGACAACGACAACTTTAACGGTCAAAACGGTCGGGAGGGAAACGGGAAAGGGTGGAGCGGGGAGGGGAGGGAGGGAGGTTTAAGCGTGTTTGGGTTGTGCATCATCATCATCATCATCATCATCATCATCATGACTAGTGACAGGGCTGGAGGGATCAAGGAAGATAACCAACATGTACAACGAGTGATGTAGAGCGGGACAAGAGTCTCAGTCTGTCTGCATCATCTATATCATCACTAACACCACCACCCCACCATTCCCCCACGACAACAACGACCCTCCTCTCGAGCCCTGTCACAACACACCTGTCTGTCACCATGATCGTGTCGTTCTGGGCCAGAGCCACGTCCCTGATGGCAGCTTCATCATCACGTGACGTCACCACCTGTACGGGCAGGCCGCGCGCACGGAGTCTGCTGACCACAGGTAGGTTGTCACGTGGTTCACGACACAGGATGATGGTGTCCCGGTACTGCAGGTCATGACCTGGTGACACGACAACCACAACAACGGCTTATACACATCGTCTGCTGGTAGTGGTGGTGGTGGTGTAGTTGTGGTAGTCGTAGTCGTGTCAACCGACCTAACGCTAGCGAGTGTGTGAGCGATGACGTCATGCAAACAACAAACGGTTATCTGTGTGTAAAGTGAGTGAGCGAGAGAAAATCGAGCAAGAGAGCGATAGAGTGAGTGAGTGAATGAATGAACGAATGAAAGGGAACGAGCGAGCAGGACAGATCTAAACTCGGTGAGTGAGTGGGTGAGTGCGTGAGTGAACGAGTGAGCGAGTGGTACACGTGACACATACCCGACTGACCCACCCGCAGCTCCACCAGTAAGTTGACGATGTTGTCCGCACAACGTTCACAGTCCTCTGGCCAGTCCTCTGTGTGACCAGGTAATGGTGTGTAACCAGACTCCCGTGTCCATGTCCGTGTCCCGTGCGGTAACCTCCTGACCTCGGGGCCGTCTGTCGGGGCGGGGGTGGCGCTGCTGCTGTACCCCAGGACTTTCTTACCATCAATATAAAATGACTTCTCTATTTCTGTGACAATGGCCGGCGGACAGCGCAGTGGGCGGGTGAGGGTTTCCACAGAAACACACGGCGGTACCCGGACACGGTCCACTGCCGCTGCCCACAGGTGTAGGGAGGGAACACGGTTTGACAGGTGAGTGACGAACTCGGAGAACCTGCGGCCAGTGTCGTTGTAGCCACTGTTACAGAGAATGGAGAGGGAGACAGTCAGTCAGGGTGTTGGCAGTGACGTCATACTTGTCGGTTTCAGGCGGCTGTTAATGACGTTATTTTGGCTTTGCCCTGTCCTTGGCCATGTGTGACGTCATAACACAGTATTTGTCGTCATCAGTAGGTAAAAATCTTCTCTCTTTATGCTATTTCTGTCGCTCTATATGGATGCTTGCGTGCGTGTGAGCGTGCGTACATGTGTGTGTGTGTGTGTGTGTGTGTGTGTGTGTGTGTGTGTGTGTGTGTGTGTGTGTGTGTGTGTGTGTGTGTCCCGTCATCACAGTACAACTTACAGTGGGTCACCATAAAACGCCTCATCGGCGATGATGTAAAGTTCTCCATTATTCGCGGCTGCCGCCAGTTCGTTGACAGCGGTCTCCACGTCTGTCTCGTTGTTAAAGTCGTACATATGGCGGTGGACGCGTGGGGCGGCTGCTGGTGTTGCTGTTGGACCACCCCCCGGGGCGGCTGCTGGTGTTGCTGTTGGACCACCCCCCGGGGCGGCTGCTGGTGTTGCTGTTGGACCACCCCCCGAGGCGGCTGCTGGTGTTGCTGTTGGACCACCCCCCTGGGCGGCTGCTGGTGTTGCTGTTGGACCACCCCCCGGGGCGGCTGCTGGTGTTGCTGTTGGACCACCCCCCGAGGCGTGCAGCAGCTGTTGCTCCATAAGTATGATGACGGCACGACTCTCATCGTGTGAACTCAACAAGTGAACGTCCTTTCCCCGCTGCCTCCACTGCATGCCCTTTAGTGTCAGCACCACCGTTTTGCCCGTTCCTGTGTGGAAGGAGGGAGTGTTGATGATGTAACATTACCTCGGTGAATACTGAACACAAACACTGCGGACAACAGTTAATAGTTCTACTTATGATACTTATTACTGATCAACAGTCAGTACAGTAGACACCAATACACTCACACTGTCAGTCTCAAGGTCACAGGGAGGTTTACCACAACATTCTGTTTTTATAAGGGTTTCATTTTACAGTTTCTACATAGTACTTGAGACGAATACATGTACTACCATTACTACTACTACTACCACTACTACAACGTCTACTACTACAATAACAACGTCTACTACAACTGCTACTATTACAACTACTTACTTCCACTACTGTGTACCAACGCCACTACTACTACTACTACTACTGCAATATCTACTACAACAACATCTACTACACCACCAGTACCACTACAACTACTACCACTACAACTAACTACTTCTACTACGGTGTACCTCCACCACTACCACTACTATTATTACTACGACTACAACAACAACTACTACTACTACCACAACACCGACTAACTACCTCCATTACAGTGTACCTCCACTACTACTACTACTATTACTACTGCTACAGCTACCACTACTACTACAACAACTAACTACTTAAACTACAGTGTACCAACACCATTACCACTACTATTACATCTACTACAACTACCACTACTACTACTACAACTAACTACTTCAACTACAGTGTACCAACACCATTACCACTACTATTACATCTACTACAACTACCACTACTACTACTACAACTAACTACTTCAACTACAGTGTATCAACGCTACTACCACTACTACTACTATCACATCTACTACAACTACCACTACTTATACGAAGACTACAACAACTACTTTTACTGCAGTGTATCACAACTACTACTACCACTATTACCACCACCAATACAACAACAACAACTACTACTACTACTACCACTACCTCAGTCTTCTCTTTTTGTAATTATGTAAATGTTTGCTTCCAACACGCATATATATGTCGACCCCAAACCACTCCAATACCTGGCGGCCCCCACAGTAAGACGAGATCTTGCTGTGGAGGCTGTGGATCCTGTGGTTTCTGTGGATCCTGTGGCTTCTGTGGATCCTGTGGCTTCTGTGGATCCTGTGGCTTCTGTGGATCCTGTGGCTTGGGTCTTAAAAGGTCCACCTGTTCAGGAAACAAGGTTAACATGGCCATTCTGAGACCCGTGTGGGCGATGGCCTCTGTCTCAGTTCTCAGCTCCATACAGCGTCTTGGGGTGGTTACAGTCGGAACCTCTATAGAGGTGGCGGGGCCACAGAACCTGAAACAGTGACAGTCGGACATGTCAGGGGACACACACACACACACACACACACACACACACACACAGAGTCGAGGGGTGGGAGACGGCTTGGGAGGACGATGTTTTAGGGTTTAACGTCCTTTTCCACCACATAATGATGATATCAAAGACTGAGGGCAACGAAAAACAACAACAACAACAACAAAAGAGACCAAATTCACGGGAATCGAACTCACGACCCGAGCATTGAAAGTCCAACACTCTACCACTCTACTGTCCCGGCTACACGAGAGAGAGAGAGAGAGAGAGAGAGAGAGAGAGATAAAAATAGTTGTCTCCCATCCTTTGAAACTGATAATCTTTTAATGATCATTTACAGGAAAAGTGCTGTCCACCCACCTGGCGACCAGTCTCTCATAGATATCGTTTGTCATGTTTGTGTCCTGGCCGTGGTCTGTCACACTTCGTTCCCACCACTCGGAACTGTCGGCACAAAGACAGCGGGCCACAGCGGCAGCGGTATCTGTTGCTCCCACACATTGACAGAGGTCCTGGAACACACACACACACACACACACACACACACACACACACACACACACACACACACACACACACACACACACACACACACACACACACACACCGTCAGAGAAAGAGAGAGGTGGTGGGCGGGTATATGGGTGTAACGTGTACAGCGAGAAAAACAGTTTTAGGAGAAATATATCCAAAGTCAAATTTGAGTTCGAACAGCAAACATCTTGTATCACGTGTAGTGTGCTTGTTACCTGCTTGCAGACGAAACCATGAAACTGACGGTAGAATCCGATCCCAGTCACCTTACTTGATAAATCACACACCAAAACAAGAAACTGCCAACACCAGACGACATTCGGCTCAAACTCATGATGTCCGTTTATACGTCACAATTAACGTCATTAACGTGAAATCTGCGTCATCGCATTAAGTGCATGGCGTAATATTTCCCTCGCTGGCTGCAAAATCCCGACTGATACCGAACAAGGCTCTATGTTATATAGCATAGTGGATCTAGCGTGTGGGCGGGTGTATGGGTGGAACCTGTACAGTGCGCATCATCTAGTGTGAATCTACAATTAAACTGTGCGTTTTTGTTTTGTTTTGTTTTTTGCCAACCGAATAAAGCCTTGATTAGTAAAGAACTGAGGCGTGTCTTGATGAGAAGACACTGGCATTTATTTCCGGTGACATTTTAAGGGTGAAAGAACTAAACGAGGTTTTCAGAAGCAAGGCTAAGTTAGCACAGTTAGAATACACAGACAACTTCAGGTGAAGATAAGATATCACTTTATTCGTCCCTCGAAGGGAAATTGTACTGTCTGCTCAGAAAAAAACTGACCAAAAACGAAAAATCATTACGATTACGATTAGGGTGGGTGTTCGGGAGTTTAACGTCCTTTTCCACCACGTACGGGTGATATCAAGGACGGGGCCATGAGAAAAAGGCCTGGCAGTACATTAACAAACACTGACATTAATGTACACAAAAGCTGTGAACCGGATGGTATCTGCGGCAAAACACTGAAGCTGTACGCGTGCCGATCAGCTGAGTGACGTTTTTCATCGCCTGTTTCAGTTCTCGCTTGACACGTGCTCTGTGCCCCGTTTAAACACTACCTTTTTGATTCTTTATTCAATTTCACTCTCAGAAATCATAGTGATTAGGAGGCACAAAGCCTGTAAATACTCAGCAGCCACACCTCTTCAACCCTGCCCCCATTCCAAACCGCGACGTTTTTCACTCACGTCGCACACTTCCTCCGCCTATTACACCATCGGCTCCCACTTTCCTCCTAATAAATACTATATTTTCCGATTCTATATTCAATTTCTTTTTCTTTTTTTGTTGTTGTAAAGTCAGTTTTTATTGAGAACGGATCCTTACCTACAGCTGCCATCAAATGGAATAAGATATACAAAGACTTGAAATGGAACACTATCTACTTAAAATGCTTTAAAACCACAGGCGACACACAACTCCGGTGGTTTCAAGTGCGCCTTCTACACCGCATACGTCCCACGAGGAAATACCTATACATGCGCAAAATAACCAATTCTCCCATATGTAAACATTGCCTTCAGCACACAGAGACAATACAACATTTGTTTTGGCACTGCCGGCCACATAGTGCAGCAGTTTGGGAACGATCTTTTGTTTCACTTGCACAACAAATGTCTACACTGTGACCAGCTTGCATTCAGCGAGCAGTTGATATTGTTTGGCTCAGCGCCTAATGTTGTCACTGACAAAACACTTGATTTTCTTGTCTTGTTTGCCAAATTCTACATCTATAGTTGTCGCTTTGTAGAGGCAGTACCGAATGTGCAGACATTTTTTTTTCTTTTTGGCATATTACAAGTATACATACAGACATTACACAAACACATATACAGACAAACACAAGTATACATACAGACATTACACAAACACATATATAGACAAACACAAGTATACATACAGACATTACACAAACACATATATCTAGACAAACACAAGTATACATACAGACATTACACAAACACATATATCTAGACAAACACAAGTATACATACAGACATTACACAAACACATATATCTAGACAAACACAAGTATACATACAGACATTACACAAACACATATATAGACAAACACAAGTATACATACAGACATTACACAAACACATATATAGACAAACACAAGTATACATACAGACATTACACAAACACATATAGACAAACACAAGTATACATACAGACATTACACAAACACATATATAGACAAACACAAGTATACATACAGACATTACACAAACACATATAGACAAACACAAGTATACATACAGACATTACACAAACACATATAGACAAACACAAGTATACATACAGACATTACACAAACACATATATAGACAAACACAAGTATACATACAGACATTACACAAACACATATAGACAAACACAAGTATACATACAGACATTACACAAACACATATATAGACAAACACAAGTATACATACAGACATTACACAAACACATATAGACAAACACATACATACATGATTTACCTATACTGAATACTTAGACACAAACATACATGGCTTACAAAATAGATTCTACACAAGTTGAAGTATCGCCGGCAGTACGTGAACAATGTAGTGGCACAGCGGTAGAGTGTTCGGGTCGGCAAACTTGACCGAGGGGAGACAACACCGGATATAAAAAAAAAGAAAAAGAAAAACCATTGTTGAGCCCCTTACTCTTACACAGTACTGCATGTACTGGCCCCTTCCTCTTAGCCTGTTACTACATGTACTTAGTCTCACTCCAAAAGAGGTTTGTAAGGCAATCAGAGCTGTTCAAACGTTGCTCTTTTGCTCTGTCTGCGAGAAAGGGCTTCCTCGGTCACAAACCTGTACTTCAACTGACATATGAAGCTCTGACTAATGGGATTAACACCCTGGAGTTTACACTCTATATTCAATTTCAGTCTGAGAAATCATAGTGATTAGGAGGCACAAAGTCTGTAAATACTCAGGAGCCACACCTCTTCAACCCTGCCCCCATTGCAAAACGCGACGTTTTTCACTGACGTTCTACACAATTACTCGGCCTGAGTATTTACAGGCTTTGTGCCTCCTGATACTAGTAATACTAATAGGCAGAGGAATTGTGTGGAATGTCAGCGAGTGAAAAACGTCACGTTTTCCAGTGGGTGCAGAGGTGAAGAGGTGTGGAGTATTAACAGGCTTTGTGTCTCCTAATCACTGCGATTTCTGAGGCTGAAATTGAATGAAGAAACACTATAGTGTTTATTTGGGGGAAACCGGGAGCCGATGGTGTAATAGGCCGAGGAAATATGTGGAACGTGAGTGAAAAAGTCGCGTTTCGGAATAGGGGTAGAGTTAAAGAGGTGTGGCTGCTGAGTATTTACAGGCTTTGTGCCTCCTAATCACTATGATTTCTGAGACTGAAATTGAGTAAAGAATCGAAAATCGAAAAATATAGTATTTCTATGGGGGAAACCGGGAGCCGATGGTGTAATAGGCGGAGGAATTGTGTGGAACGTGAGTGAAATTCGTTGTGTTTTGGAAACGCTACATTCTTGACTCACGTTCCTCATAATTCCTCGGCCAATGACACCATCGGCTCCCAGTTTCCCCCTACTCAACACTATACTTTTGGATTCTGTATTCAATTTCAGTCTCAGAATACATAGTGATTAGGAGGCACAAAGCCTGTAAATACTCAGCAGCCACACCTCTTCAACGCTGCCCCCATTTCAAAACACGACGTTTTTTACTCACGTTCCCCACAATTCCTCGGCCTATTACACAATCGATTCCCGGTTTCCCCCGAATAAACACTATAGTGTTACATCCTTTATTTAATTTCAGTCTCAGCAATCCTAGTGATTATTAGGAGGCACATAGCCTGTAAGTACTCAGCAACACGCCTCTGCCCCCCCCCAGCCCCGTTCAAATCGCGATGTTTTCCACTCACGTCGCACACTTCCTCCGCCTATTACACTATCGGCTCCCGGTTTCCCCCCAATAAACACTACATTTTTTGATTCTTCATTCAATTTCAGTCATAGTGATTAGGAGGCACAAAGCCTGTAAATACTCAGCAGCCACACCTCTTCAACCCTGCCCCCAGTCCAAATCGCGACGTTTTTCACTCACGTCGCACACTTCCTCCGCCTATTACACCATCGGCTCCCAGTTTCCCCCTAATAAACACTATATTTTTCGATTCTTTATTCAATTTCAGTCTCAGAAATCATAGTGATTAGGAGGCACAAAGCTGTAAATACTCAGCAGCCACACCTCTTCCACCCTGCCCCCAGTCCAAATCGCGACGTTTTTCACTCACGTCGCACACTTCCTCGGCCTATTACACCATCGGCTCCCAGTTTCCCCCCAATAAACTCTATATTTTTCGATTCTTTATTCAATTTCATTCTCAAAAATCATAGTGATTAGGAGGCACAAAGCTGTAAATACTCAGCAGCCACACCTCTTCAACCCTGCCCCCATTTTAAACGCGATGTTTTTCACTGACGTTCCACACAATTCATCGGCCTATTACACCATCTGCTCCCGGTTCCCCCCGAATAAACACTATAGTGTTTGATTCTTTATTCAATTTCAGTCTCAGAAATCATAGTGATTAGGAGGCACAAAGCCTGTAGATACTCAGCAGCCACACCTCTTCAACCCTGCCCCCATTCCAAATCGTGATGTTTTTCACTCACGTCGCACACTTCCTCGGCCTATTACACCATCGGCTCCCGGTTTCCCCCTAATAAATACTATATTTTTCCATTCTCTATTCAATTTCAGTCTCGGAAATTATAGTGATTAGGAGGCACAAAGTCTGTAAATACTCAGCAGCCGCACCTTTTTAACCCTGCCCCCATTTCAAAACGCTACATTCTGTACTCAAGTTCCACATAATTCCTCGGCCTATTACACCATCGGCTCCCAGTTTCCCCCTAATAAACACTATATTTTTCCATTCTTTATGCAATTTCAGTCTCAGAAATCATAGTGATTAGGAGGCACAAAGCCTGTAAATACTCGGGGAGCCGGGGTGGTCGAATGATAGAGCGTTGGACTTCTAATGCTCGGGTCGTGAGTTCGATCCCGGCTGGGGCTAAATATTTGTGCTGGCTTTTTCATCGTTGCTCCGTCTTTGATATCACCCTATGTGGTGGAAAAGGACGTTAAACCCCCCAAACACCCACCCACCCTCATAAATACTCAGCAGCCACACCTCTTCAACCCTGCCCCCAGTCCAAATAGCGACGTTTTTCACTCACGTCGCACACTTCCTCGGCCTGTTACACCATCGGCTCCCGGTTTCCCCCTGCTAAGCACTTTATTTGTCCATTTTTTTAAATTCAATTCGAGGCTCAGAAATCATAGTGATTAGGAGGCACAAAGCCTGTAAATACTCAGCAGCCACACCTCTTCAACCCTGCACCCAGTCCCAATCTCGACGTTTTTCACTCACGTCGCACACTTCCTCGGCCTATAACATCATCGGTTCTCGGTTTCTCCCTATTATATATATATATATATCGATTCCTTATTTATTTCAAGTCTCAGAAACCATAGTGATTAGGAGGCACAAAGTCTGTAAATAGTCAGCAGCCACACCTTTTTAGCCCTACCCCCATTCCAAACGCTACGTTCTTCACTCACGTTTCAAACAATATCTCGACCTATTACACCATCGGCTCCGCCCCCCCAACAAACGCTATATTTTTAAATTCTTCATTCAGTTTCAGACTCAGAAATCATAGTGATTGGGAGGCACAACGCCTGTAGATACTCAGCAACAACACCTCTTCAACTCTGCCCCCATTCCAAATCGCGATGTTTTTCACCCGTGTTGCACTCTTCCTCTGCTTATTACACCATCGGTATCTGGTTTCCCCCCAATAAATACTATATTTTAATTTTTAAAATTCATTTTCATTCTCATAAATCATAGTGATTAGCAGGCACAAAGCCTGTAACTATATAGCAGCCACACCTCTTCAACTCTGCCCTCATTCTTCACTCACGTTCCACACAATTTCTTGGCCTATTACACCATCGGCTCCCGGTTTCCCCATCATAAACACTATATTTTTTCCATTTTTCGTTCAATTTCAGTCTCAGAAATCATAGTTTTTAGCAGGCACTAAGCCGGTAAATACTCAGCAACCACACCTCTACAACCCTGCCCCCAGTCCAAATTACGACGTTTTTCACTCACGTCGCACTCTTCCTCGGCCTTTTACACCATCGGCTCCCGGTTGTCCCCTAATAAACACTATGTTTTTCGATTCTTTATTCAATTTCAGTTTCAGAAATCATAGTGAATACGAGGCACAAAGCCTGTAAATACTCAGCAGTCACACCTCTTCAACCCTGCCCCCATTCCAAATAGTGACGTTTTTCACACACGTCCCACACTTTCTCGGCCTATTCCACAATTGACTCTCGGTTTCCCCCTAATAAATACTATATTTTTCGATTCTTTATTCAGTTTCAGAGATCATAGTGATTAGGAGGCACAAAGTCTGTAAATACTCAGCAGCCACACCTTTTTAATCCCGCCCCCATTCTACGTTTTTCACTCACGTTCCACACAATTTCTGGGCCCACTACACTACGGGCTCCCCCCAATAAACGCTATATTTTTTTTTCTTTATTGAATTTCAGTAATTATAGTGATTAGGAGGCACAAAGCCTGTAAATACTCAGCAGCCACACCTCTTCAACCCTGCCCCCATTCCAAATTGCGACGTATTTCATTGACGTCGCACACTTCCTCGGCCTATTACACCATCGTTTCCCACCATCGGCTCCCACTTTCCTCCTAATAAATACTATATTTTCCGATTCTATATTCAATTTCAGTGTTAGAAATCATAGTGTTTAGGAGGCACAAAGCCTGTAAATACTTAGCAGCAACACTTTTTTAATTCTGCCCCCATTCCAAACGCTACGTTGTTCACTCCCGTTCCACACAATTTCTCGGCCTATTACACTATCGGCTCCCGGCTTCCCCATAATAAACACTATAGTGTTTGCTTCTTTATTCAATTTCAGTCTCAGAAATTATAGTGATTAGGTGGCACAAAGCCTGTAAATACTCAGCAGCCACACCTCTTCAAGCTAGCCCCCAGTCCAAATCGCGACGAAAAAAAAAAAAAAATTATATATATATATATATATGTATATATATATATATATATATTTCGATTCCTTGTTTATTTCAAGTCTCAGAAATCAAAATGATTAGGAGGCACAAAGTCTGTAAATACTCAGCAGCCACACCTCTTCAACTCTGCCCTCATTTTATATATCGGGGTTAGGGTGAGAAAAGTGTGGGTGCTGTCTATTTACATGTTTCTGCCTCCTAATCACTATGACTTCTGCGACTCAAGATCAATAAGGAATCGAAAAATATAATATTTATTACTGCTAAACTGGCAGCCGATGGTGTAATAGGCCGAGGAAGAGTGGAACGTGAGTGAAAAACGTCGTGATTTGAAATGGGGGCAAGGTTAAACAGGTGTGGCTGCTGAGTATTTACTTTGTGCCTCCTAGTCGGTATAATTTTTTTGCCTGAAATTGAATAAAGAATCGAAAAATGTAGTGTTTATTAAGGGGAAAAAGGGAGCCGATAGTGTAATAGGCTGAGGAATTGCGGAACATGAGTGAAAAGCGTCGCGATTTGTAATGGGGATAGGGTTGAAGAGGTGTGGCTGCTGAGTATTTACAGGCTTTGTGCCTCCTAATCACTATGATTTCTGAGAGTGACATTGAATAAAGAATAGAAAAATGTAGTATTTGTATGGGGAAACCGGGAGCCCGCCGCGGTGATGGTGTAATAGGCCGACGAAGTGTTCGACGTGAGTGATAAACGTCGCGATTTGAAATAAGAGCAGGGCTGAGGAAGTGTGGCTGCTGAGTATTTACAGCGTTTGTGCCTGGTCACTTTATGGCCTCCTCGGACCTAGGGATCCTTTTTTTTTTTCTCCGCGCTAATTACACGTGTCCATGCGAATTGCGAATATCCTCAGGTGCCAGTATCCTCAGGCTGCTCAGTTACTGTCTGCCGATCGAATGTAGAAGTCAGTATGACATCAGGTTCCTTGTGAAATTCTCGGATGACACTGCATTAGCTTCTCTCTTGTTCGGTTCTGAAGAAAGCCACGGTCCTGCACTGGATGAGTTTGTTGAGTGGTGTGACGACTCTTTCTTGGAGTTAAATGTTATGAAAACTAAAGAGATGGTTTTTGATTTAAAAGAGATGGTTTTTGAGTTAAATATATGAAAACGAAAAAGATGGTTTTTGATTTAAAAGAGATGGTTTTTGAGTTAAATGTTATGAAAACTAAAGAGATGGTTTTTGATTTAAAAGAGATGGTTTTTGAGTTAAATGTTATGAAAACTAAAGAGATGGTTTTTGATTTAAAAGAGATGGTTTTTGAACTAACAAAAATGTGGTTGTGGAGACTGTCATACACAATCAGGCAGTGAAGATGGTTGAAGAGTACAAGTATTAGGGAATAGTCATTGATGACAAAGTAAGATAGGATGCCAACACAGGGGATTTGGTCTAGTGGTTATGGCATCCGACTTCGGATCCTGAGCTGCCTGGTTCGAGTCCCCGGTGGGCAGGAATATGGTGGGATTTTTCCTTCCCATATCGAGTCAAATCCATGTGCAGACTCGTTTGCGGTGCCTGTCTCGCCTTCGTGTACACACGCACGCACATACATCAAGTGTGCACGCTAAAAATCCCACGTTCATCTTTCGAAGAAGAGCAGGCTGTGGCCGGTGGCGTGGTAAACAGAAATACTGTCGCACGCACCAGAGTGAATAGCAGGGTGGAGGTTTGCATATAAAGTAGCGCTTAGCGGCAGCAGGCTTTCACTGCTTCGTCCTCCAGCCCTGCGGCGCCGTGAGCATTTCAGCAGAGATGGATACGTGCGCCGAGGAGAAGTCTACCATACCATACCATACAACACAGAAGCCCTAGTAAAGAAAGGTCAGCAGAGATTATATTTTCTGAGAAAACTCAACTTCTTCTCTGTGGATACGAAGTTCTTGGCACTATTTTATAAGTCTTTCATGGAAAGCATTCTCACCTTCTCTTTTATTTGCTGGTTTGGCTCCCTTAGTGTTAAAAATAAAAAAAACTCCCTGCAGAAAATTGTCAATATCAGTTCAAAAGTGATTGGTGAGCCACAGAGAAACCTTCAGGCATTTTTTTGAGCAGCAGGTCATCAGGAAGGCCAGTTCCATCTTAGGCATTCATGCACTCAACCTGTATAGAGAGTTTGAACGTTTGCCTTCTGGTCGAAGATTCAGAGTCCACTTCTGTAAAACTAAACGTGGAAAGTTTTCTTTTATTCCAACTGCAATATCCCTTCTCAATGAGAAGCACTGACTGCCATAATTATTGTGATGTATTTTTAATACGCTGCTGTTTCCGCTTGTGATACTTATCTGTGATGCATTGTGATACTTATCTGTGATGCATTGTGATACTTATCTGTGATGCATTGTGATACTTATCTGTGATGCATTGTGATACTTTCTGTGATGCATTGTGATACTTATCTGTGATACTTTCTGTGATGCATTGTGATACTTATCTGTGATGCATTGTGATACTTATCTGTGATGCATTGTGTTACTTACTGTGATGCATTGTGATACTTATCTGTGATACTTTCTGTGATGCATTGTGATACTTATCTGTGATGCACTGTGATACTTATCTGTGATACTTTCTGTGATGCATTGTGATACTTATCTGTGATGCATTGATAATTTCTGTGATGCACTGTGATACTTATCGGTGACGCATTGTGATACTTATCTATGATGTATTGTGATACTTATCTGTGATGCATTATGATACTTATCTGTGATGCACTGTGATACTTATATGTGATACTTTCTGTGATGCATTGTGATACTTATCTGTGATGCATTGATACTTTCTGTGATGCACTGTGATACTTATCGGTGACGCATTGTGATACTTATCTGTGATGTATTGTGATACTTATCTGTGATGCATTGTGATACTTATCTGTGATGCATTGTGATACTTATCTGTGATGCATTGTGATACTTATCTGTGATGCATTGTGATACTTATCTGTGGTGCATTGTGATACTTATCTGTGATACTTTCTGTGATGCACTGTGATACTTATCTGTGATGCACTGTGATACTTATCTGTGATACTTTCTGTGATACTTTCTGTGATGCATTGTGATACTTATCTGTGATGCATTGATACTTTCTGTGATGCACTGTGATACTTATCGGTGACGCATTGTGATACTTATCTGTGATGCATTCTGATACTTGTCTGTGATGCATTGTGATACTTATCTGTGATGCATTGTGATACTTATCTGTGATGCATTGTGATACTTATCTGTGATGCATTGTGATACTTATCTGTGATACTTTCTGTGATGCATTGTGATACTTATCTGTGATGCATTGTGATACTTATCTGTGATGCATTGTGATACTTATCTGTGATGCATTGTGATACTTATCTGTGATGCACTGTGATACTTATATGTGATGCACTGTGATACTTATCTGTGATGCATTGTGATACTTATCTGTGATACTTTCTGTGATGCATTGTGATACTTATCTGTGATGCATTGATACTTTCTGTGATGCACTGTGATACTTATCGGTGACGCATTGTGATACTTATCTGTGATGCATTGTGATACTTATCTGTGATGCATTGTGATACTTATCTGTGATGCACTGTGATACTTATCTGTGATACTTTCTGTGACGCATTGTGATACTTATCTGTGATGCATTGATACTTTCTGTGATGCACTGTGATACTTATCGGTGACGCATTGTGATACTTATCTGTGATGCATTCTGATACTTATCTGTGATGCATTGTGATACTTATCTGTGATGCATTCTGATACTTATCTGTGATGCATTGTGATACTTATCTGTGATGCATTGTGATACTTATCTGTGGTGCATTGTGATACTTATCTGTGATACTTTCTGTGATGCACTGTGATACTTATCTGTGATGCACTGTGATACTTATCTGTGATACTTTCTGTGATGCATTGTGATACTTATCTGTGATGCATTGATACTTTCTGTGATGCATTGATACTTTCTGTGATGCACTGTGATACTTATCGGTGACGCATTGTGATACTTATCTGTGATGCATTGTGATACTTATCTGTGATGCAATGTGATACTTATCGGTGATGCATTGTGATACTTATCTGTGATGCATTGTGATACTTATCGGTGACGCATTGTGATACTTATCTGTCATGCACTGTGATACTTATCGGTGACGCATTGTGATACTTACCTGTGATGCACTGTGATACTTATCTGTGATGCATTGTGATACTTTCTGTGATGCACTGTGATACTTATCGGTGACGCATTGTGATACTTATCTGTGATGCACTGTGATACTTACCTGTGATGCATTGTGATACTTATCTGTAATGCATTGATACTTTCTGTGATGCACTGTGATACTTATCTGTGATACTTATCTGTGATGCACTGTGATACTTATCTGTGATACTTATCTGTGATGCACTGTGATACTTATCTGTGATGCATTGTGATACTTATCTGTGATACTTATCTGTGATGCACTGTGATACTTATATGTGATGCACTGTGATACTTATCTGTGATGCATTGTGATACTTATCTGTGATACTTTCTGTGATGCATTGTGATACTTATCTGTGATGCATTGATACTTTCTGTGATGCACTGTGATACTTATCGGTGACGCATTGTGATACTTATCTGTGATGCATTGTGATACTTATCTGTGATGCATTGTGATACTTATCTGTGATGCACTGTGATACTTATCTGTGATACTTTCTGTGATGCATTGTGATACTTATCTGTGATGCATTGATACTTTCTGTGATGCACTGTGATACTTATCGGTGACGCATTGTGATACTTATCTGTGATGCATTGTGATACTTATCTGTGATGCATTGTGATACTTATCTGTGATGCATTGTGATACTTATCTGTGATGCATTGTGATACTTATCTGTGATGCATTGTGATACTTATCTGTGGTGCATTGTGATACTTATCTGTGATACTTTCTGTGATGCACTGTGATACTTATCTGTGATGCACTGTGATACTTATCTGTGATACTTTCTGTGATGCATTGTGATACTTATCTGTGATGCATTGATACTTTCTGTGATGCACTGTGATACTTATCGGTGACGCATTGTGATACTTATCTGTGATGCATTGTGATACTTATCTGTGATGCATTGTGATACTTATCTGTGATGCATTGTGATACTTATCTGTGATGCATTGTGATACTTATCTGTGATGCATTGTGATACTTATCTGTGATGCATTGTGATACTTATCTGTGATACTTTCTGTGATGCATTGTGATACTTATCTGTGATGCATTGTGATACTTATCTGTGATGCATTGTGATACTTATCTGTGATGCATTGTGATACTTATCTGTGATGCATTGTGATACTTATCTGTGATGCATTGTGATACGTATCTGTGATGTATTGTGATACTTATCTGTGATGCATTGTGATACTTATCTGTGATACTTTCTGTGATGCATTGTGATACTTATCTGTGATGCATTGTGATACTTATCTGTGATGCACTGTGATACTTATCTGTGATGCATTGTGATACTTATCTGTGATGCGTTGTGATACTTTCTGTGACGCATTATGATACTTATCTGTGATGCATTGTGATACTTATCTGTGATACTTTCTGTGATGCATTGTGATACTTATCTGTGATGCATTGATACTTTCTGTGATGCACTGTGATACTTATCTGTGATACTTATCTGTGATGCACTGTGATACTTATCTGTGATACTTATCTGTGATGCACTGTGATACTTATCTGTGATGCATTGTGATACTTATCTGTGATACTTATCTGTGATGCACTGTGATACTTATATGTGATGCACTGTGATACTTATCTGTGATGCAATGTGATACTTATCTGTGATACTTTCTGTGATGCATTGTGATACTTATCTGTGATGCATTGATACTTTCTGTGATGCACTGTGATACTTATCGGTGACGCATTGTGATACTTATCTGTGATGCATTGTGATACTTATCTGTGATGCATTGTGATACTTATCTGTGATGCACTGTGATACTTATCTGTGATACTTTCTGTGATGCATTGTGATACTTCTTATCTGTGATGCATTGATACTTTCTGTGATGCACTGTGATACTTATCGGTGACGCATTGTGATACTTATCTGTGATGCATTGTGATACTTATCTGTGATGCATTGTGATACTTATCTGTGATGCATTGTGATACTTATCTGTGATGCATTGTGATACTTATCTGTGATGCATTGTGATACTTATCTGTGGTGCATTGTGATACTTATCTGTGATACTTTCTGTGATATTTATCTGTGATGCACTGTGATACTTATCTGTGATACTTTCTGTGATGCATTGTGATACTTATCTGTGATGCATTGATACTTTCTGTGATGCATTGATACTTTCTGTGATGCACTGTGATACTTATCGGTGACGCATTGTGATACTTACCTGTGATGCACTGTGATACTTATCTGTGATGCATTGTGATACTTTCTGTGATGCACTGTGATACTTATCGGTGATGCATTGTGATACTTTCTGTGATGCGTTGTGATATTTATCTGTGATGCACTGTGATACTTACCTGTGATGCATTGTGATACTTATCTGTAATGCATTGTGATACTTATCTGTGATGCATTGTGATACTTATCTGTGATGCATTGTGATACTTATCTGTGATGCATTGTGATACTTATCTGTGATGTATTGTGATACTTATCTGTGATGCATTGTGATACTTATCTGTGATGCATTGTGATACTTATCTGTGATGCATTGTGATACTTATCTGTGATGCATTGTGATACTTTCTGTGATGCATTGTGATACTTATCTGTGATACTTATCTGTGATGCGTTGTATTGCTTCATGCCTACAATTCTCCGGTTTAGTTACCAAGTGCAGGATGTGCATGATGATGTACCAAGTGTGTGTGTGTGTGTGTGTGTGTGTGTGTGTGTGTGTGTGTGTGTGTGTGTGTGTGTGTGTGTGTGTGTGTGAGGGGAGAGAGAGAGAGAGAGAGAGAGAGAGAGAGAGAGAGAGAGAGAGAGAGAGAGAGAGAGAGAGAGAGCACAATTAAACATATTTATAATGAGTTTAGTATAGCTTCATGCTTATAATTCTCCGGTTTAGTCACAAGTGCGGGATGTGCGTGCGTGCGTGCGTGCGTGCGTGTGTGTGTGTGTGTGTGTGTGTGTGTGTGTGTGTGTGTGTGTGTGAGGGGGGGGGGGGGTAGGGAGAGGGGGGGGGAGGGAGGGGGGGGAGAGAGAAAAGCACAATTAAACATATTTATATATGAGTTTAGTGATCTTAACCTATTTTGTGTGTCTTATGCTCGCCCGCATGAATTGCCCTACGGGGATGAATAAAGTATTTTGACTTGACTTGACTTTTCTACTCAGGAGTCTGAAAACTTTTGATGTCAGTTAGTCCACGTGTCCTTCAACTTGTTTACAGAAGCCTTGTTGAAAGCATTCTGTCCTTTAACATCACGGCTTGGTTTAGTCTTTTGTCCGTGAAGCAGAAAAGGGTAGTGACCACTGCTAGTAAACTGATCGGCCAAAATCAAAAACAGCTGTCATCTTTGTATGATTCTGCCCTTGTCAGAAAAGCAGATCAGTTATACACCTGCGACATCGCGGATCTCATTTTCACACTGGATCTATTTCCATTAGAGTGATTGTAATATAGTTGTGTTAGTTTAATCCCACATCCTGACTTGTGACAAATGTCGGTGTTGTTCCACGTCCCCTACGATTATTACTGGCCACGAGACAGCCACTTGTTGCTGGCATGACGAGAAACACCTCACCTACAACAGCTATGTCAAAATGCCGGCACGGTACATTGTGAATAAGGAGAACACAGAATTTCTTTACTTGGTTCTTGTTGTTTCTCTGATGTGTGATGAAGTTCATATATATTTCCGTGACGACCAACATAAAGGTTAGACCCGTTACAAACACCACCACCAGCACCCCAAAGTCACGCCCTCCCCTCCCCCCAAAACAACAACAACAACAACAACACACACACACACACACACACACACACACACACACACACACACACACACACACACACACACACACACACACACACACATTTGCGATTTTTTATTCAAAGCTTTGGATACCACAGACAAAACATCAGAAAGCAAAACAGGGGTTTGAACCGTGACCTTAGGCACTGACTGCTGATACACGCGTGGACAACTACACCATCAAGCACCCCACCAGAAAAAAACACTGAATGATGTTGCGTGGTAACCACACGCCTAATATATTGGTGGACGCGTGTAAACAAGTTACAGTTTTGTTCTGAGTGTTTCTCTCTCTCTCTCTCTGTATTTTTATGTGTGTCCACAAGAATAATGAGAGGCAGAAATAAAATAATACCTACACGCACAATGTCGGTGCTATAGCTGGTGTTGTTTTCAGTCCCTTCAGTACTACAATTTTGGAGTGATAGCGGGCTGACCCCACGTAACCTCACACCTGTGCAGACTGGGGAGGGTACAGGTATAAAAGTTCCAGTAAAATTAGTATAAAGAGACAGTCGACCGTTTTTGTGTGGATATGTTTCTGTGCCGCCAGTGTCCTCCTCTTCGGGCCATCAGTGACTTTGTTTCAGTTCAGATGGATTAGGGAAAAGTTTGGGTTAGTATTTTATTTTGGAAACAACTGTTTGATAAAAGTTTTTTTACTGGTTAATTTAGTCTCTTTTAGGCAAGGGGTGAAATGCTTTGTGTTTGCAACAGTTGTTTTTTGTTTTGTTTTTTTGTTGGGGGCGGCAGATTTGCATTTGTTGTATAGTTTGTTGGTTTATCAGTCCGTCTGTTCGTCTGTGTTGTTTTGTATTTCTATTGTACTCTGTTCCGTCTCAGTTTTCTTTGCTGTTTTATATTCGCCTGATTTTGTCTTCGAACCGGATTAGTCCGTTTGGCCCCGTGCTTCCAAATTCCAGAGATTCGGAAATATTGTCTACTTCTCTGTATTTCTGCTTTTCTTTTAATAATAAGAACAGAAACTTCAGACTCCTCATTGTCATGGTGTGCATGTCAGCCTGCAGTGCGTATGAAAGGGAGTGCTGCATGTTTTCTTTCTTTGTTGCGTGTGCACGGGAGCGAGTCTTAGTGTGTGTGTGTGTGTGTGTGTGTGTGTGTGTGTGTGTGTGTGTGTGTGTGTGTGTGTGTGTGTGTGTGTGTGTGTGTGTGTGTTGCGTCGCTCAGCGGCCTGTACAGTGCGCTAACACTAACTCCGCACACATTCATTACTCAGACAATCTCTAAATCTAAATGTAGTGTCAGACGATACAACAACCACTTCGGCCGCGCCTCCGGTACTACAGGTGTACTCAGGGGAACCCTGGGCTCGTTTTGGCGGCGAGGGGGGCGGGGAGGGAATTGGAATATCGGAGTTTAACGTCCTTTTCCATGACGTATGGCCAAATAGGGAGAGCAGAAAACACACTTTAGAGTTCTCATGTCGCGATGAAAATTGGTGGCTATGCTCAGGGGAATCCCGGCAACATTAATGTGGGAAAAATCTCGGAAATCAAGATCTGCACCCTCTGCTACAAGTGCATCCATAATTCCGCCCCATCCTACCTGTCTGATTTGTTGGAACTCTACACTCCGTCACGTTCCCTCCGGTCTTCATCCGATACTCTGATACTCAGAATCCCACGTACTAAACTTTCTTCTGTTGGCTCTCGAGCCTTCTCCTACCCTGGTCCAAAAGCCTGGAATTCCCTGCCTCTTTCGCTCCGCCAGTCAACCTCCCCCGAAACCTTCAAAACAAGTCTAAAAACCTACCGGCCCCCGTAGTGTAGTGGTTAGCACTTCGGACCATGGGCCGGGAGACCCGGGTTCGAGTCCCAGCCGAGGCAAGCGGGATTTTTCCTACCTAGGTCGGCTCCTACCCAGAGCGGGTGTGCTATGGACCCAATGGGGAGGCTGTAGCCACTCAGCCGAGATTCACCCACTTCACGGGTGCGACTTTGGGGGTGCTTCCCTTGGTATGACACATTTATGACGTGGATGATTACACGGCCGGCACCGTAGGTGCCGTAGTTCCCGGGCCTGGTTAATGCCGGGATATTTATGACAGGAAGCGAGGAATGCGGCCCTGTCCCGCAGTCCCAAACCACACGGACCTCCATAGCATCATCTCACCATCATCCTCATCTCCATCATCATGCATAATAAAAATTGCCCCAGCTTCCGAGCCCTCCGTGGATTCCACCCATGACCTGGGAGGAACACTACTGGAGCTGGCAAAAGAGTTGGGGCAAAAAAAAAAAACAAAAAAAAAGTCTAAAAACCTACCCGTTTTCATTTCAAAGCTCCGTCTAACCTGCCTCCGTCTTTCTCCATCTCCTTATTAAGTACCATACATGCAGCTGCCCTGGCCCTGAACCTTCACTTCTATCTGTCTCTTTACCTGTACTCTTAGCGCTTAGAACTGCCTTACAAGTAGATTAAGCGCTATATGAATAAATTATTATTATTATTATTATAAATGTATCACGAAACAGGGAAACCAGGAAACACTTTCAAGACAGATCACATCATTAGCCCTGACTGTACTCTGAGGGACCAAAACACAATCTGGTGGAGAAAAACAAAACTCGGGAAAAAGGTGTATACTACATATATATTATATATCTAGTAGTGACGGCGCACTTTACTGTATGTGTGTCCTATCACACCAAGAACAGTTAGAGCTGACGCTGTTACAAGAGCCTCGTCGATGACAGAAACTGACAGTGATTTACATAATGTTTATTACCACCGTTCTGTGTTAATCATGAGACGACTGGAAAGATCGTATACCTAGTTCACAGCGAGAGGGTAAACCTGGCAGACTGCCCGAACCCCAGTTCACAGCGAGAGGGTAAACCTGGCAGACTGCCCGAACCCCAGTTCGCAGCGAGAGGGTAAACCTGGCAGACTGCCCGAACCCCAGTTCGCAGCGAGGGGGTAAACCTGGCAGACTGCCCGAACCCCAGTTCGCAGCGAGAGGGTACACCTGGCAGACTGCCCGAACCCCAGTTCGCAGCGAGAGGGTACACCTGGCAGACTGCCCGAACCCCAGTTCGCAGCGAGAGGGTACACCTGGCAGACTGCCCGAACCCCAGTTCGCAGCGAGAGGGTACACCTGGCAGACTGCCCGAACCCCAGTTCGCAGCGAGAGGGTACACCTGGCAGACTGCCCGAACCCCAGTTCGCAGCGAGAGGGTACACCTGGCAGACTGCCCGAACCCCAGTTCGCAGCGAGAGGGTACACCTGGCAGACTGCCCGAACCCCAGTTCGCAGCGAGAGGGTACACCTGGCAGACTGCCCGAACCCCAGTTCGCAGCGAGAGGGTAAACCTGGCAGACTGCCCGAACCCCAGTTCGCAGCGAGAGGGTAAACCTGGCAGACTGCCCGAACCCCAGTTCGCAGCGAGAGGGTACAGCTGCCAGACTATACGTCAACTCAGGTTGTTAGCAGAGTAACTCTACTTAACTGGAATATCGAATGCTTGATTCCAAAACTTGAACTGCCAGAATTGGTAAGTTTCATTAGTGCTTTCGATTTTGTATGCTCACGTTCACCGAAACATTCATTCAATTTCCATTTTCTGCAGACGTATTTAGCAATTACAATATTTTCACAGCAAGAGCAAGAAAACTGTCTCATTATGGCCGTGCGTTTGGCGGAGTGATTTCTTTAGTACATAAACGCTTTGCTGCAGCGTGACAGCAACTGATTTTGACAATACGGTTGTCTTCAAAGTGGCAAAACATGGTTGTTGTTGTTTTCTACCGATAAGGACATTCTGTTACTCAGTGGCGTCGGAAGATGTTCAGGGCTGGGGGGGGGGGGGGGGGGGGGGCACAACTGGCCATCGACGGCGCGGAGCGCCTAGTCGAAGGCGCGAAGCGCTGAGCTATCTAGGTGGGTCTGGGGGCATGCTCCCCCGGAACATTTTTTAAAATTAGCTGCAAATCAGTGCAATCTGGCTCATTCTGGGCATGTTTATGTAGTGGATTTCTACAAGCAAAATTTAGGTGTGAAAGACATACAAACTAATCATAAAACTTAACTTCACGTGACAGTATTGAGTAAGAGTTTCCTTCCGTGTGGCCACAAAAAGTGAGGATGGGGGTGGCGAGGAAGAGAAATAGCTTGCTCTCTCTCCCGCCTGCTAATGAATGCTACCATTCCCTGAAGACGGGCGAGGGGGGGGGGGGGCACGGAAAAAGTCTTCGAGTAAATTTCTTTCCTCTCCCCTTCTTTTACCTCCCACCCCCCACCCACGCCCATTTATGCGCGTCAAACCAGGCACTCCTCTGACTGACCTGGATTCCTGCAGTATAATTATCCAACACCTTGCTCTGGAACTTACCTCTTTCCAAAATGCACACACACACACACACACACACACACACACACACACACACACACACACACACACACACACACACACACACACACCATTGGAGAGGGGGGGGGGGCACGGAAAGTGTCTTCGAATAATTGCTTCACTGAGGCAGTGCCCTGATAACATTGTCTCCCTGAAAACTGGAGCACTGGGACGGGGGTTCCACAGCCGTTATCCCCCCCCCCTCCCCTTGCCGCACCCCACACTTTATTTATGACATGCGATTCACGCACATCTGAGTCTCTCTCTCTCTCTCTCTCTCTCTCTCTCTCATGCTGGCTGGAGTTGGAGAGACTAAGGGGGGCCCAAACATGCTAGTGCCCCCCTCAGCTGGGCAGATTTCTAGGGGGGCCTAGAGGACCTCAGCCCCCCCCCCCCATTTTTTCACAAAGGGGGGGGGGGCTGTGCCCCCTCCCCCCCGTTCCACTGTTACCACATGTATACATATATATTCCACCCAGTGACTCTAGTTATGATAATAACAATGATCACGGTGTTGGTTTAGAACAACAGGACGATTGTGTTTCACATCTACTTGAGACTTATGATGATGTTTACCTGTTAGTTTGCGGTGACTTCAACGCCCGCACGAAAATGTCTGAATAGTTATTTTGATATAAGAGATGCACTCGATCCGTCTGCCAGATGTGACATATTCAAGCGTGTATCGGACGAAAAACAGTGTCATATTTTTGGCTACCAACGTGTTGATTTTTGTAATATGTATGACTGTCTTATTTTGAATGGGTTGTCAAAATCCAAAACGGAAGTGTTTGACTCTAGTTACACTTTCGTGTCGCCGACATCATAGCGGGATCTGTGTCTAAACTGCAGTCAAAATACCCCGACGCGCCCGTGATCCTAGTGGGTGACTTTAACACGTGCACCCTGCACAGTGTGTTACCGTCCTTTCATCAGCACGTGACCTGCCCCACCCGTCACAACAAAACTATCGACCTCTGCTAGAGCTCGGTGCTGCTATGGCCCCTTGGGCGAGCGGATCGTAATATTGTACACCTCTTGCCCAAATACCTTGAGCGAGCGGATCGTGATATTGTACACCTCTTGCCCAAATACCTTGAGCGAGCGGATCGTGATATTGTACACCTCTTGCCCAAATACCTTGAGCGAGCGGATCGTCATATTGTACACCTCTTGCCCAAATACCTTGAGCGAGCGGATCGTAATATTGTACACCTCTTGCCCAAATACCGCCAGAAACGTAAAACTGTGAAACCTACTACAAAGCAGGTTAAGGCGTGGTCAGAAGAGACAATGGAGCAACTCAAAGGTTGTTTTGCATGCACCAGTTGGGATGTTGTCGTAGAGGGTTCCACGGACACTGACGAGCGTTCTGACTGAGTACATTACGTTCTGTGAAGACATGAAAGTCCGGAGAAAACAGTTACCCTGTACCCGAATTCCCGCCCCTGGATCTCCAAAGATGTCAAGGAAGCCGTACAAACCGACGACAAGCGTTTCACTGAGTCTCACGACAAACAGTCAGTCAAACAGGAAAACGCAGTTGTTACCCGGATTAGACACGGGCAAGGCAAAAGTGAACTTTAGAGATCAAGTGGAGAGGCAGTACAGCACTATGAACACACGTGATGCCTTCAGGAACCTTCAGGAAAAATGACTGTCGTAGTGACAATGACTTGAACACCTTTGTTAAATTTGCTGATGACACAGCCGTGGTCTCTCGTCTCAGTGACAGTGATTCACTTGAGCTGTATAAGAACACAGTAGCTCATCTTTCCCAGTGGTGCAAAGAAAACATTCTGACTAAGGAGATGATGTTTGATTTCCGTTCCCACAGCAACCCTCATAGTGCTTTATCTGTCGACGGAGAAGCTGTAGAAGTTGTTGACACATTCAGATACCTTGGTGTTACCCTTGACAGTAAGCTTACTTTTGGCCCCCCTGTGGAAACTTCGATTATGAGACAGTGTTTCGAGAGTGTTTTTGATCACGATTGATCAAGCACAAGTCTGGTGTGGTGTTCGGCACTGCCTCGAACCTTTCGCCATGATCACTGTGAAAATGGGATGGTTTGATAATGTGATAATTTAGACTGAGGCTTTGAGGATTTACGGCTGACACTGCTTTTGATGATGATGATGATGATGATGATGATGAAACGTTTATTAGGTTAATTCTTGTAGGCATCTCTGCCTATCTTACAAGAAGTCCTCACTACATTCTACAATGATCAAACAAAAGCAAAAACAAAAACAAAACATACTAAGCAAAGATAAACTAACAATCTAGGCTACCGAAAAAGTGAGACCCCCCCCCCCCCTCCCCCAAAAAAAACAAAAAAAAAAACAACAACAACAACAAACAACAGACAAACAATGAAAACAAAACAAACAAACAAACAAACACACACACACACACACACACACACACACACACACACACACACACACACACACACACACACACACACAGAAGATAACAGGTCACAGAAAACCACGGTGATCAAGCATGATCAAAGTCTTATAAGCAATGGGGGAAACTAGCTTAAGTTGTTGGAGTCTTAAGACTGGTGGAAGTGTTCATGCAAGCGGTCCTTAAACGTGTTTATTCTAGGAATAGATTTTAGGTGTTGTGGTAATGAATTCCACGTGCATGCACCAGAAAACGAAAACCTCGTTTTATATGCTGAGGTCTATTCTTGGTTTTGGTCATTGGATCAGGCCATTCCTCCTTGCCTCTCTGTGATTTACATGAAACAAATTGTGAAGATATGGAGGAGCCCGGTGATTGAGTAGCTTATGCATCAGAACGCACTGGTTATACGGGAATTGTTGACTAACAGATAGAATGTTTAGTGTATGAAATTTCTCATCAGTAGACGTGTCTTTGAAATTATTGCAGCGATGCGGTTGTGTCGTTTTTGGATGGAGTTTTTTTTTTTTTTTTTTTTTTCGGGCACCCATTGATTATGTGGCTGACTGTTTCTGTGTGCAAACCACACCTGACACAGTGTCTATAAAACTACCTGTGTAGTACACATGAAGCAAACTGTTGCACATGAGCTGAAGCCGAGCCCTAACGACAAATGGGACTAAGCTGTCGCTGAGGCGGTAGTTGGTTAGGCCGTGCGAGACAGAAAGAGAGTGGTCGGTGTTATCAGTGCGTGCAATACGTCCCTGGAACGCGACCTCTTTCCATTTTTCTAACTTTTCATGTTTCAAATCTGCTGCTGTTTGAAACAAGAGTAAAATACTTTCTCACCGGCCCCCGTAGTGTGGTGGTTAGCACTTCGGACCATGGACCGGGAGACCCGGGTTCGAGCCCCAGCCGAGGCAAGCGGGATTTCTCCTACCTAGGTCGGCTCCTACCCAGAGCGGGTGTGCTATGGGCCCGATGGGGAGGCTGTTGCCACACAGCCGAGATTCACCCACTTCACGGGTGCGACTTTGGGGGTGCTTCCCTTGGTATGACACGTCTTATGATGTGGATGATTACACGGCCGGCACCGTAGGTGCCATAGTTCCCGGGCCTGGTTAATGACAGGAAGCGTGGAATGCGGCCCTGTCCCGCAGTCCCAAACCACACGGACTTCCATACCATCATCCTCATCTCCATCATCATGCCGCATGCCTCCGTGGATTCCACCCATCAGCTGGGAGGAACACCACTGGAACTGGCAGAAAGAGTTGGGGCAGCCAAAAAAAAAAAAAATACTTTCTCGTCAGGAAACACGAGTTAAACATCACTATCTGACATCATCTTAAGGACAAAATCTCTCCCTCTTACTGTGTTTCAATGTTACAACCCTTTATAAAATAAACACACACACACACACACACACACACACACACACACACACACACACACACACACACACACACACACACACACACACACACATATCCGCATAGGTGCAGATGTACTCCTAACTTCGGGCAGAGTTGGTTTAGGTGTACCCAGTGCGATGTACTCCAGTCCACCTTCCATGCCTGTATATGCCTGCCGTTTTCATCGACTGTGCTCTTCAAAGAAACCTGCTGGTTCACATTTTTGTTTACCCATAGGTAGGGCAAGGGAACTTCCAGCGGTGCAGTTATTTTGTTCATCATCACTGTTTAACCGACTGAGAAAGAAGGACAGTTTCTAAATGCTACGCGGCGTGAGAAGCCCCAGGCCACTCTTGCTACATGGACAGAACATGAGGGCAAGGTTGGGTGAGGTGTTGAGACCAAACCATGACCTGACACATGAAACTATTATGTCCTCGATTTTTATCAAGCAAACACACACACACACACACACACACACACACACACACACACACACACACACACACACACACACACACACACACACACAAGGTTCATGCAGTGACGGATACCAAAGACACATTCAATGAGTAGAGAAGAAATGAACACTGTTTAGTGCAACATATCATCGATTCATACCCTTTCATAGACTCTAGATCCGCCACTACGTATGGGTAATAAGTTACCAAAGTCCAGAATGATCCGCCACCACGTATGGGTAATACCAAAGTCTCTAGATCCGCCACCACGTATGGGTAATACCAAAGTCTCTAGATCCGCCACCACGTATGGGTAATACCAAAGTCTAGATCCGCCATCACGTATGGGTAGTACAAAAGTCTAGATCCGCCACCACGTATGGGTAATACCAAAGTCTAGATCCGCCACCACGTATGGGTAATACCAAAGTCTAGATCCGCCACCACGTATGGGTAATACCAAAGTCTAGATCTGCCATCACGTATGGGTAATACCAAAGTCTAGATCCGCCATCACGTATGGGTAATACCAAAGTCTAGATCCGCCATCACGTATGGGTAATACCAAAGTATAGATCCGCCACCACGTATGGGTAATACCAAAGTCTAGATCCGCCATCACGTATGGGTAATACCAAAGTATAGATCCGCCACCACGTATGGGTAATACCAAAAGTCTAGATCTGCCATCACGTATGGGTAATACCAAAGTCTAGATCCGCCATCACGTATGGGTAATACCAAAGTATAGATCCGCCATCACGTATGGGTAATACCAAAGTCTAGATCCGCCACCACGTATGGGTAATACCAAAGTCTAGATCTGCCATCACGTATGGGTAATACCAAAGTCTAGATCCGCCATCACGTATGGGTAATACCAAAGTCTAGATCCGCCATCACGTATGGGTAATACCAAAGTCTAGATCCGCCATCACGTATGGGTAATACCAAAGTCTAGATCCGCCATCACGTATGGGTAATACCAAAGTATAGATCCGCCATCACGTATGGGTAATACCAAAGTCTAGATCCGCCATCACGTATGGGTAATACCAAAGTCTAGATCCGCCATCACGTATGGGTAATACCAAAGTATAGATCCGCCATCACGTATGGGTAATACCAAAGTCTAGATCCGCCACCACGTATGGGTAATACCAAAGTATAGATCCGCCATCACGTATGGGTAATACCAAAGTCTAGATCCGCCATCACGTATGGGTAATACCAAAGTCTAGATCCGCCATCACGTATGGGTAATACCAAAGTATAGATCCGCCATCACGTATGGGTAATACCAAAGTATAGATCCGCCATCACGTATGGGTAATACCAAAGTCCAGAATGATCCGCCACCACGTATGGGTAATACCAAAGTCTAGATCCGCCACCACGTATGGGTAATACCAAAGTCTAGATCCGCCACCACGTATGGGTAATACCAAAGTCTAGATCCGCCATCACGTATGGGTAATACCAAAGTATAGATCCGCCATCACGTATGGGTAATACCAAAGTATAGATCCGCCACCACGTATGGGTAATACCAAAGTCTCTAGATCCGCCACCACGTATGGGTAATACCAAAGTCTCTAGATCCGCCACCACGAGTGGGTGGGTGGGTGTTTGGGAGTTTAACGTCCTTTTCCACCAGGTATGAGTGATATCAAAGACGGTGCGACAAAAATAGGCCGGCAAAAATATTTGACCACAGCCGAGACTCGAACTCACGACCCGAAACGCGCCCAGTGCACTACTATTTGGCTATCCCAGCTCCCCTTCTCGTGTGGCGGTCTGCAGCAAGTATGACGGGAAACTAGGTCAGACAATCGATGTATTTTCACACAATGACGGGGTTTAGTCGTGGTTTTCGATACGATGTGAATAAAGGTAAACTTAGGGGGAAAAAACGCGCCAATTCGAAGGTAAATGTGTGTGTGTGTGTGTGTGTGTGTGTGTGTGTGTGTGTGTGTGTGTGTGTGTGTGTGTGTGTGTGTGTGTGTGTGTGTGTGTGTCACAGTGCGCGTGTGTGTGTGTGTGTGTGTGTGTGTGTGTGTGTGTGTTCTTTCCGACTTCGAGTGTGGGTGGTTATTGACCCCGCCCGGGATTCGAACTCACGACTCGAGCCGGAAAGTCGAGTATGGAAAGTCCAACGCCCTACTATTGGGCTATTCAGGTTCCTCCTGTCCTACAGAATGTGACCAGACACACACTGACCTTACGTTAACCTCTTAGCCTGATAAAAAAAAATGTACGTAAATGAAATGTAGTTTAAAGAACTTTCCCGGAATATTTTTCGAGACACCCGCATCAAAACATTCGGCAAGGAGAGTAAGCGAGGTGACTGACCTACACATTATCTAAAGACCACGATACATATCACGGTCCTTCCTTTATCCGAGTCAACACCGTGATACCTGCTGTTCTTACTGAGGGCTTCTGTAGTTTTTTTAAGATTTGAGAGAGAGCAGAGAGGGAGAGATTTCTCACCTGTTCAGTCTGGGGGTCGGTACTTAAAGCTGTCATCAGTTGCTGGGATGTGATGTTTGGCAGCATCAGTATTCTTGTCACGTGGACGGGCGCCAGGTCTGACACCAGGCCTTCCACGGTATCACCGGCCTTCTTCAGCTGATCCACGGCTTCCTTCACTTTATTCACTATCGCCTGGTCATCGGTGTACTGGGGGACGGCTCCCACTGATTTCACTTCCCCTACTATCAGACCATACCGGCGGCTTATTATCAACACATCAAAGTCACCGTCCGGATTACCCAGGGTGGCGAGTCGTGGGAGCAGGCGGGTAGCTGCGGCAGTGATTGGATCGACTTGGTTGTCCAGGTATTTCCTGAACTCTAACTGGGACAGTACCATCATGACCTCCTGCCTCCTCTCCGCCAGTTGCCGAATGGACTGCATAACTTGTTGCATGGCGCGATAGCCCCTCACGTCAGCCTCTTGCACCCGGGGGATGCGTTTACCAGGCGGGTCACTAGGGGGCACTGGCTGGTCAGGCCACACTAGGGATGCTAGAGGTGGGGGTTTAGGCTGAGGGGGAGGACCGCTGGGAACGGGGTTAACGGGAACGTCACCGGGAGTTGTCGGGACGAGTACCGTCTGTCCGGCTACATCCGCAAAATGATACTGCACTCTGATGAAGTGAAGCGGAGGGAAGAAGTACGTTTGGCTGTGGAGGTAGGGGTACCAGTCATGTACAGACTGAAGCCAGAGGTTTTCGGCCTTCTCTACTGGTGTCTGAGGCTGACTTGTGCCTTGTGCTGTCTGTATAGAGCCCTGAGGCTGACTTGTGCCTTGTGCTGTTTGTATAGAGCCCTGAGGCTGACTTGTGCCTTGTGCTGTCACGTGACCAGTCTGTGGGCGCTGAGAACCGTGTGGACCGGGACAGTTGCTGGTCATATGGTCGGGTTTTCCACACACAGAACACACTCCTTTCCCCGACATGTCTGAAATACAGAAAAATAAATTAAATGTGTTCAGATAATCACACACACACACACACACACACACACACACACACACACACACACACACACACACACACACACACACACTACCTTTAGTGTTCCCTCTCAGTTGCCAAACAATTACTTTACTGGTTTAAACCCCGCACGGTAACACAAGAGACAAGTTGCCTGTAAAGTAAACATCATTACATTAATAACACACTCAAATGAAATGACACTAATCGCACACAATGTGTATTTTCATGTTCAAGAATTAAACTTGTTCTCATAATGGCCAGTGAAAACATCAATGTCTGTACACTAGAACCTACACAGGCCAGACAGCATCTTCCACACTAACTCCACACCGGGTATCTCTCCTCTCTAAACACACGAAACTGATAATACTAATAATGATAATTATTCACGACAATTTTGTCAACTACAGAGTCGACTTCTTCTCGCGGGGGATGCTCTCTGAGGCCGCTTTGTCACGCCCTTGAAATCTGTCAAACTGCTGACTGTCACCTACAAATCTGTAAACGTAAGCGTCGGTGGTCTAGTGGTTTAAGACTTTATCAACAATGCGAGAATGCGAGACACGGTTAGGTTCGAATCTCCGGGTACTCTGCCCCCCCCCCCCTCCCCCGTCCCCTCCCTCTGCTTTGGAAATGTTTAGCCCACAAAATTTAAAAATGCAGTCCTAGATAAATAATAGGTAACCCTCCAACACAGACGTGGCATTGTTTGGTTAACTATCAGGACCATGATTATCAGATTCAATGTAAACCCGGCATAAACCCGACAAAGATCGCGTGTACAGCTCTCATATTCTCGGGGAAAACAGCACAGTCCCACGACAACAACATAATCCTAACACGCAGCGTTTAATGATCAAGCATCCCCTGTTCCTTTTCCAGCCGACGTGACGAAAATGTTAACAAAATGAAAACTGCCTCGGTAACACAAGTGACAATTTGCCTGTGTCACGTAAAGATCATTTTCAATAAAAGAATAAACTGACACTAACGACCTATGCATGTATTTATATTCTTGTATGTCAACCCACCCACAGTTTTCTGTCTGAAACTTGTATTGTTCTCACAGCGAGAAATGGCCATAAAACACGTCAAACAAACAAATCACAACAAAACAATAACACCACCAAACACTCATCAAATACACTTCCTTATTTTGAAGGAAGACGCCTCCCTCACTGCTGTCGAGTTCTGAGTTCAGTTCACGCGAATTCTCGTCAGTAGTCCGTGAAGATACCAACTCTCATCACAACACCACAGAACAGTACGAAATCACTACCACCACAATGACGGAACCACAGAATCAGTACTACATCAGTAACGGACTGACACTACATAAATATAGTCTCAAGTATCTGAACGTGTGGCTGGCATCCTCTTTAAGTCACATGATTTGTTGTCATGTTGTTATACAACCCCCCGACGATGATCACGATCAGCCAATCAAAAATTAATAAGGCTGCGTTGTTTATTGGTATAGTTATCGAGAGTTACATGGTCGGGAAATGCTCGCCTTTTTAAGTCACAGGGACTCTCCCCACCCTACCAACCTCCACCCCACCATCCCCCACCCCGATCGGCCGCTATACAAAACTCCTGCATGAAATTTCTGTAAAGAATAACAGTCTTCAGTTTGTGTGGGTCTCCCGTCCGCCTTTCTATCTGTATGTGTGTGTGCGTGTGTGTGGTACGCCCTGAATGATCATTGTCATTCTGTTCCTTTTGTTTATAATTTAATAATAATAATAATAATAATGGGGGGTGTGTTTGGGGGATTTAACGTCCTTAACGTCACCACATACGGGTGATATCAAAGACGGGGCAACGATAAAAAAGCCAGCACAAATATTTGCTCCCAGCCGGGATCGAACTCACGACCCGAGCATTAGAAGTCCTACGCTCTACCATTCGACCACCCCGGCCTATCGGATTGATTCTTGTGGATTAGAGATAAACCACTCGATGTTACAAGTCTTGCCGTAACTAAAAGCCTCAGTCATGTTTGTTGTTGTTGTTGTGCTTATTTTGTTTGGCTGATCGAGGGAACGCATTCTTCCGCTATGTAAATTCATTGAGCATTATTTACGCCTTTAGTGTTTTTGTTTTCAATCCTTCTTCACAAACTTCTCCCTAATCGTGACCGCGAGCAGTTCGGATAGAGTCGTGATCTACATCAAGTTGTCGTCGGTGGGCCCATGTGTCACGTGACCAGCCTATCAGGCGACATGTCTCTAACTTGTTCACTGGTGTGGTTCGTGTGCAACATGCTTCCGTGAATCGTTTTCACCGCTCTTCTGGTTACCGAACACACTCCACAAACTGTGTCCATTACTATTGAAAACGTCTTTGAGTGCGTGGTTGTGCGTGCATAGAATTTCAAATCCAACTCAGTCTTTCACCAGTGAAGCCTTCGTTATTATGCTGACGTCTCGCAGCTAGTTCAGTCGTGAGAGTTGTCGGCGATTAGCACAATAGACCCGTCACTCATATCTGATATTTTGTTGCCTAGTGTACACACAGTCACGGATGACATGCACTTCAGACAGATGATTTTGTGATCGGTTTACTATGCCAGCAAGCGCCTGCGTTGTTTTCTGTTGGTGTGGGCAGAAGTGTGTCCGCGCATGCGTAGTTACATAATTTGCGTCTAGCCGCACGGTAGCGGCTGTCCGTCCGGCACATATTTCAATGGGTTTCTCTGCTTATTTCGTACAAAGCGGTGTCCCCATGAGTACTGCTTTGTGAAGTAAAGTGAAAAGATTTCAAACTGCTGCGTGTGGCCATCGTTGGTTGTAGAGAGGAGCAGAGTAAAAGCGTCCCGCCAACACCAGATATCATTGTTATGGTAATCTTGAAGACCAGTATACGAAATTGTGGGAGCTATTTGCACGCACTTTTTCGGGTGCTTTCGGTTCTGCTCGATGCAAACAGACGTTAGACACCCTCACCTGCTCAGTTTGACCTCTCGCCACAACCATGCACAAATTATCCTGAAATGACTGCCGACCGCAACCGAGCAGTCATCTCCCCGCCATTTTGATTTCTGATCACGTGGGTGACGTGGGTCAAAACGTCATCACTCTTTGTGTGTTTTGGTCTAAAAGCGAAAGTAGGAACCACGTGTTAATATGTTTACATCCAGATGTAAATCAGTAAACTCCGGAAAATGCTGAATAAGGGCGAAAAAGCGAGAAAACGCGCGAAAATCCCGAAAAAAAAGAAAAAGAAAAAGAAAAAAAAAACATGGCCGGCAGACCAAGGAATCCTGAACACCTTGTCCCGGTGGCTCAGGTCATCCAGCCACAGCAGATGCTACAGGAAGAGTGGAGGCTGCAGACCCTCCTGCCTGCCATCCAGGACACCCAGGAGGCGATTCGGTGGCTCGCCAGGCGAGGGTGCTAAAAAATGAGCAGTTGTGCCACGTTTGTGGCAACCATATGACCGTTGGCACCTTCAACGGACACACTGATGGGAAGCGGTGGAGGTGTCCGGGGAGGTGCAATGTGACCAAAACCATACGGTAAGTCAACTAGTTCAGTAATAGTGTTGTGGTCTGGGTACGGTCTGTTTTGCTGTCCCTTTATCGCAGTGGGACCTGTTAAAAAAAAAAAAAACAACAACAACAAGAAAAAAACTTAAAGGCTATGACACACGGTACGTTCGCGCAACATACGTGATCGAGTTGTTGACAAACAGTAAGCACCTTTTTCCCTCTGTTTGAATGCAGAGATGGAAGCTGGTTTGAAAAATCGAAGATATCCTTGCCCAACAACATTCTGCTTTTTTACTGCTGGCACATGGATTTGCCACAAGTGCAAGTGTCCAGAGAGCTGGAAGTCAGCACCAGGACGGTTGTTGACTGGATGAATTTCATCCGTGAGGTAAGAGCATAAACCTTAACATTTGTACCTTCACCCCAACTCTAAAGTGCTAATACTCATTTTTGAACATGGACCGGCTGTTAATGTTTCTGACACTTATGTCCGGCTCTGTGTGTGTGTGTGTGTGTGTGTGTGTGTGTGTGTGTGTGTGTGTGTGTGTGTGTGTGTGTGCAGGTCTGCGAGGAAGACCTGCGCCTTCATCCACAGCAGGTGGGAGGCCTGGATGAGCAGACAGGTCTGCCCATAATTGTTGAGATTGATGAGTCAAAATACTTTCACAGGAAATACCATCGGGGACAGTGGCGGGAGGGACACTGGGTGTTCGGGGGGATAGAGAGAGAGAGAGAGAGCGGACGATGCTTCATGGTGGAGGTGCCTGACAGAACCAGGGCCACACTGGAGCCCATTGTGCTGCAATACGTACTGCTTGGCTCCCACATCATCTCGGATGGCTGGCGAGCCTATGGCAACCTGGCGCAGGTTGGAGGGGGCATCTACCTGCACGATGTGATCGTGCATGATCAGCACTTTGTTGACCCCAACATCCACACCAACAACATCGAGAACACGTGGATGAGGGCGAAGAGGAAGCTCAGGCGCCAGTTTGGTACGTCTGAGGACTTGTTCCCATCGTACCTTGCTGAATTCCTCTGGCGGAACAGGTACCGAAATGACCAGCATTATTACTTTTCTCGTCTCCTCACATGCATCCGAGAACAGTACTAATGTTGGTCATTTCGTACTGTGGGAGCAAGTCCTAGAACTACCGACTGGTCTGGGCTTTCTCTTTGCAGGGATCAAGAAAGTGCTGAACATGCAAGGCCACATCGAGCAGGAGTGCTCGCCTCATTTTTACATTTTGTAAATTTGTTTGTAGTAACAGTTCTTTCTTTTTACTTTGTTCCAAACTAAAATCTATGTAAATCGGATTTTTTTTATGCGATTGGTTTTTGTTCATGATTACCGGAGTAAATGTCTTGATTGTGTAATTGTTTTTCCAAATTATTTGGTAGTGGGTAACTACAGCTTCTTCTGTTTTTTTTTATTTTTAATTTTTTTTTTTTTACAAAAATTAATCTTTAAAAGAAATCTTTTGTGATGATTACCCGTGTACATTGTGTAAATGTCTTGATTGTGTTTTTTATCCAATTATTATCAGTTTTGAACTCAGGATAGTGGGTTTTCATTGCACTCCTTGCACCTTTTTTTTTTTTTTTTTTTTTTTTGCATTATATATGGGTTTTGTTCGCTTCTGTCTTGCTCTAAGTCTTTGCCATAGTCTCTTCTCTTTCTCTCTCAGGAGAAATATGATCGCAATTAAATTTGACATGATAACCTCCAGCAAAGAGTTTTTTTCATTAGGAAGTATGGTTGATGAAAGCCACCAGCACGTAGAAAAAACACACTCCAATCCCGCACTGTGGCCGTCCTGCCTGCACCAAGTCGTGAAGGGGGGTAATCGCACAAGCGGTGGACTAGAAAACAACACTGACACGTGGTTGAGGGCCATGCCGTTACTATTTATAGACAACAACCCCAGTAGTGATGACGTTGTGCCCATGTGATCAGCAACCAAAATTGGATTTGCATGCATATCCCTACTTGTGAAATGAAATAAATTACTTGGACCACATGTGGGAAAAGGAGAGGTCAAAGTGAGCAGGTGAGGGTGTCTAATGTCTCTTTGCATCGAGCAGAACCGAAAGCACCCGAAAAAGTGCGTGCAAATAGCTCCCAGAATTTCGTATACTGTTCTTCAAGATTACCCATTGTTATAATTACACGTCTCTATACCGGCCGCGCCGACATCACAACAGCACTATAGATCCTACGTCAGACAAAACACCCGCCTCTTTCTCAGTCTCGGCTTACAACGGCTTTTGACTTCGTGCTTGCGTCGGTTACGTATTAAATGACACTGTGATTTACCTTCGTCAGTTTTTGAGATTTCAATAATTTTGAAAAGAAAGGGTGTGTCTTTCAGCGGCTGAAAGATTTTATGTCGACAAAAACTGAAGGTACAAGTGAAATATAAGACATCCCAACTCAAGCCCAAGTTTGTGTAAAATCAGGACATTGTGTCTGGTTGTTGTCACGTCAGCTACTCGTCCTAGGAAACTGTGTTCTTTCTCTTGTCATTTTCTATAGGTCATTGCTAATTTTTTTTTAAAACACAAGAAACAAACAAATAAACAAACAAAAACAAACAAACCCAACAGCTGATCAGATGCAAAGCCTGGTGACATTTAGCAAGTCAAAGGGAATTTCCATTTTTGTTGCTTTTGTTTAGGCGTCCCCAAATGCACCAAATAAATATACACTTGAGCACTGATTTTCTTTTTTGTGATTTGTTTATGGAAAGTGGGAGCGAGAAACTTTACTTTATTTAACCCTGATTAACCCTCGGCCTGATATGTGACCGGTCACCACGAAACCAGTCTTAGCTCGCATCGGGTGAAACAGCGCCACAGTCAGAAATAGGTGGTGGGGGTCTGTCTGAGTCAATTTCACTTTTTTTGCAGAAATAGAATCTTCAAACATCAAATTTTCCTGTGGGTGTAATATTGTACCCCAATCATGTCATTAGATGGACGAAAATCAAGTTTTATTTGCATGGTCTTGACCGAAAACAGGCTACTGTTTTCGCGAATTGACCTGTTCTTGACCGAGTAAAACGCGCCGCAACCCTGACAGAACCCCCATGTAGTGTTCATTGCTGGAAAGCTCTTTGTCTGTGCTGGCCAGCGCTGCGTATCTCGTCTAAAAATAAAATATACACCTGCACTTCCTGTCTCAAAAAGTCGCTCGCACACGTTCAACTATGGTCTTGATACTGGATGTCTTTTTACAATTTCATCTTGAGTCCATGGCGTTCTTTCATAACACAAGTGGCAATTTGTCTGTGTCACGTAATTAGCAGTTATTCCCCCACCAAGCTGTGGGATACGGGGGAGGCCGTTTTGGAGGGAACTCGTACAAGTCTATTTTAAGACGGTTAGGTTTAGGGTTAGGCTTAGGGATACGGTTTGGTTAGGGTTTGAACGCGCTATCGGGCGTTTCCTGAATCCCGTGACCTCAGGTGACGTCCGTCTAAAAATAGACCTGTACGAGTTCCCTCCGTGTGGGATACCGACGAGTATTTTGATCCAACACGCAAATCAACCCTGAGCTTTAGCGAAGAATGTCACCAGTAGTCAATGAAGATGCAAGCTTTCACAAAATTTACAGCACACTAAATCAGTAACACGGCAGTCTCAAGTCCGACATATGGCTGGGGTCTTCCCTTTAATACACACGATTTGTTGTGTTGTTGCTATGTACTCCATCCCATGATCATGATCAGCCAATCAAATGAGGAAACGTTGTTTACTGGTATCCAATACTGCATCATCGTGAGATCAATGGTCGGCTCATAGGAACTGTCCCCTCACCCATATCCCACCATCCTTACCCCCCGCCCTATACCAAGAAAGTGGGGAAGGTGCCAACACGCTAAACTATCATAAGCAGCCAATCAAATGCGGTAACGTTGTTTACTGGTATCCATTGCTGATCCATGCACAGTTACACGATAGGGAAAAAATCAGCTCTAGGGACTCTCCCTTCAGCCCCATTCCACCACCCCCACCCCCACCCCCACCCAGCCCATATACAAAAATCCTACAGGAAATTTCTGTGCAGGTTAAAACCCTGTGTGCCTCTCTCTCTCTCTCTCTGCGCGCTTCTGTGCGTGTGTAAGCAAGACTGCGCGCTTGTGTGTGTGTGTGTGTGTGTGTGTGTGTGTGTGTGTGTGTGTGTGTGTGCGTGTGTGTGTGTGTGTGTGTGCGTGTGTGTGTGACCCACCCAACCCACTTTTGTTGTTTGCATATGTGTAGGAATTTTGAATTTCAGCAGTTACTGTCAACATGCACAACAAGGAACCTCCACTGACTGTGTTCTTTACATTTCCGTCAATGAACCCGTTCCAGTCCTTACCTATCAAATAACCTTCTATGATGTGGAAGAGACGGACCCCTCCAACACCACCCCACCCCCCTTCTGCCCACTGCACACCCGGATGAGAGAGAGAGAGAGAGAGATGTCCATGTTCGTCACAATGTGGAGGTGACTGCTTGTATGTCCTGGCAAACCTAGACAAATCTAGGCAAATATTTCAACTGTAAAACAACTTTTGCAATTCTCAAACAGCTGACAAAAAGAACTAAGGGTATCAGATATCTGTTAGCTCTAGCCACCCCACCCCCCTTCTGCCCACTGCACACCCGGATGAGAGAGAGAGAGAGAGAGAGAGAGAGAGATCAATATTGTTTATTGCTAGGCCTTGGGCCCATACAAAGTTGAGAGTGTCAACCAGACAACAATACTTGAAAACCAGAAATAACCAAGGGTACACAATAAAATATATCACTCAGCTGAGCAACTGCTGTCTTTTTCTTAACGCTAGGAAAATATATAATGCCAGGTTCTTAAACAGTATAATAGTTGCTTGAGGCCATTAACAAAGTAAGACGAAAGCTGCATGGATGGTACCAAAATTTTCTAGGAATAAACCGGGTACGGATATCTGAAAGACTAGGACAGTATAAAAGAAAATGTAACTCGTCTTCAATACCAAGCTGACACAGTGGGCATATTTTACTCCGAGGTTCAGCATCAGCATAACGCAGATTATGAACTTTAATCGGTGAGACGCCATACCTGAACCTTATCAAACCAGTTCGAAGGATGTGGCTCTGTACATGACTGAACAATGAACTCACTGACCAAGTAGACTTAAATGGATGGAAAAAATCAAAACGCTCCTTTGTTGATATATCGAAATGCCAGTCTTGCTGGTAGCATTCCTGCAGCCTACATTTAAATACTGAAAGAAAATGTTTTGGATCGCCAACACCCTGACTTTGCCACACAAAGCCAAAGCCATAACGATACAACAAACAAGATGGCCACCAGCCCAATATGTTGTTTCCATTCAATGACATGCTGTAGTCACAGTCGTAGTCGTTGTGTCATGTATGCAGCCCGCGCGCACACGCCGGAACGCAAGCTCTCTGACATCAAGCATGCTGACATAAAGAAAGTACTGAAAACACTTATCGTGCCTCTATGCACTTGCAAAAACCCAAACACATGAGGTCGTGTGAGCTCGCCTAGCTGGTTGACGTCACAACTTTTTGGCGTATGCGAGGTTCTACATGGGTGAATGAATTCTTGTAATAAAGTCGTTCCCCTTTGACAGAGTTACTTCCCGCACACCTGACTGACAGACGATTGCTTACTGGTATCGGAGAAGAGACCCTCTCTCTCTCTCTCTCTCTCTCGCCTTAGACGCGCGCTTGCGCGCGCACGCACGCACCCCCCCCCCCTACACACACACACACACATTATGCAAAGACCTTGGAATCAGAAAGACGCGTCACTCCTGCCCTCGTAAGAGAGACATATAGCGGGACAACGCGAAGAGTTGTCTGCCCGCATTAGCGCGTATCCTAGATCTGGCCCCTTTTGTGACAGCATGGCGGAAAGTGGAAAGCGATCACAAAAGCCGGGCATGCAATTGTGTTCTGCGCCGAATTGTTCAAATAACAGACAAATATAAACGGGGAAATACTTCTTTTGGTATTCCTGTTGAAAAACAAACATTTTTTTTCGCTTTCTTGTCAAAAAAAAAAAAAAAAAGACCTCAAGTGGTACGTGTGCATGCAGTGTAAACAAACAGTAAACACACGCGGCTGACGCAGATACAGCGTAATTTTTTTTTCCCTGACAACTTTACAAATCACGGTGACTTAAATTGTGCTAGCGTCTACCTGCATCTAAATTCAGAACACACACACACACACACACAGAGTTGTCACTCATACGGCGGCAGGTACGTTCATCGGCACTTGTTCCAGTTCACATACTGTTGGGGGGAAATCTGTAGGTATGTACAGAACTCTTTTCTTAAAAATCAAGAGGTTTGCATGCAGTGTAAACAAACAGCAGTAAACACACGTGGCAGGCGCAGACATCAGGTTTTGGTGTTGTTTTTGTTGTTTTGTTGGCGGTGGTGTTTGTTTTTTTAAACTTTACAAATAACGTTGACTTGAACTGTGCTAGCGGCACGTTGCACTGATACACACACACACACACACACACACACACACACACACAGAACAAAATCATCCGGCTGAACTTCATTCTAACCATTGTAAAACCATATCACAACATAGAATCTGCTGGATCGGCGGTCGCAGATATGATTAATGCTGAGTTAGCAGGAAGTATTCAGCGGATTCGTCCATCTTTGGATCTCTCGCACATTCGATCTTTCTGTGTTCCGTACTAGTTTTACTTGAACACATCGAACGAAATGCACTGCGTAGCCTACGTACAGCAGTGAAAGCCAAACTAGATCTTTCGTTCGTCCTCCGGAACTTTGAGAGTACTGTCTTATGTTTTCCATAGGCCTAAAACACATGCGAAATATATGGGGGGAGACCACCTGTCAGTCGCTGACATCTTCGTTTTTGTTTATTTTGTTAAAATGTTTTACGGCGGCTAGTGTAGGGTTGGGTCAAACAAACAGACTTTTTACAAGCATGCGGATTCTATACTAAATTTACGCCAGTCACACGTCGTGGATGCGGCGATTTTGGTTTTCACGTGTGATGCTATGTGTTATGTTTGGGAGAAAACATAATCTTGGCTCCAACTTCGATACCGATCTTGGCTCCAACTTCGATATCGTAGGCATACCTACCTCTATTTTTCAAGGGGGAAATCTACAGAAAGGTTTTCCCGTTCCTGGTGTTCGCTTCTGACAGCAATTCGGCGCTGCACACCATTGCACGCCCGAATTTTTGCGTGGTTTCTGGCTTTCTGCCATACTGCCATTACTGCGTAGATCTGCGAGATGCGCGCTAATGCGCGCAGACAACTCTTACGCGTTGTCCCTCAAAGGGAGGTAAGTGAACTATCTTTATGTTTCCAAGATCTTTGCATTATGCTTCTGAGTGTGAGTCAGTGGCAAAAACGAAACCCACTGAAATTCCCGCTTTCCACATGTCAAGTTGTAGAGATCGCGAAAAGATACTGCATTTCGATGCAAAATAATTTCTAGACCATCCCAGAACATGCTGGTGCAGTAACGTCAGTAGATTACGTCACCTTGGAAAGATATCGAACCTTCCAGTAAGTTGAGAAATGTTCTAGATCTGACCTGTTCAGTACGTAAGCAGCCCTGCACAGCGTTCTGGGTTCTTCTTCTTTCATGAATTTGTTCTCCGTGCATATTCTGTTCATAAAGTATTGGAGTTGTATTCTGTTGTATCCCGTGTCTTCTCTGCGATTGCACGAAGATGGCGACATAGTAGAAATAAAATACGTGTATGTTATAGCAGTCATGTCTTCATCAGCTGGTGCTTCTTGCCCTTCCTGAGAGGTTTTTTTTTTTTTTTTTTTTAATCGAGGAAGCCGAGCCCAGTTGATTTAAATCACAGCATTGGATACAGGAATCATGTTATTCAAGCATGTTATTCACTACACACACTTACTACATGATAACTCATAGCCTATACACACAGTATGAGCGGAATCATGCGTCTCTGACTATATTAGGCTTCTCTTGTCCACCCTTGGCAGGTGAGGTGGACACCAGCTAGTGCTGCTTTTCTTTTTTTTTCCCTCTTTTGTTTTTTTTCCTCGTTCTTCTTTTTTCTTTCTATCCTATCTCTCTCTTCTCTTCTTTTTTTCCCCTCTCCTTCTCTTTTCTTTCTCTTCGTTTTTTTTTATTAGTTGTATTAGTTATACCCTTGTACAATATGTTTTGTTGGCCATTTGCTTTTTGCATTTTATTTGGTACTGATTTGAGACATGCTGCAAGCTACGTTAGTTACGATACTACGCTGATGTGTTTAGTGATTGCAACAGCTTTTGTCTTCATTATATGGGCAACTGTTCAACAGATTGCATGTAGATAATGGATAGGCTAGACTCAGGAATAACCATTGCTTCAGTAAACTGTCAGGGGCTTGGGAACGTAAAGAAGCGGAGGGATGTATTCCACTTCCTGAGAGAGAAAAAATATAGCATCTACTTTCTGCAAGACACGCGTTTTAATGTTAAACTGGAGGACTATATACGGGCAGAATGGGGATATAAGTGTTTTTTTGCATCTCACAACTCCTCGTCACGGGGGGTTGCTATTCTCATAAATAATAATTTTGAGTTTAAAGTGAAAAAAGTACTCAAGGACCCAGATGGGAACTACTTATTCTTGCAATTAGAGATGCTTGGCAAGAACTTACTGTTTGTAAACTTATATGGCCCCAATAGGGACTCTCCAGACTTTTATGAAGAAATCAGTGAACACATTACCCAGTTAGGAATAACAGAGGTTATAATGGCAGGTGACTGGAACTTAGTCTTAAACCCAAGTATGGACTGTTTTAATTATAAACATATTAACAACCCTAAGGCTAGAGAAAGAGTTATAGAGTTAGCTGATAAGTTCAGTTTAATTGACGTATGGAGAGAGATGAACCTCGAATACAATAGGTACACATGGCGCAGACATAACCCCCTGCAACAGAGTAGGTTGGACTTTTTCATGGTAAGTGAATCTCTATTGGATACGGTGAAAGACACTGACATTGAATATGGTTACAGGTCTGACCACTCTATGATAACCCTTAAACTCCATACTGATCACCAAAATAAACATAAGACATTCTGGAAATATAATAGCTCCTTGCTCTATGATACTCAACATGTAAGAGAAGTAAGAGACACCATAGACTGTGTTATTGAAGAATATGCTCTTCCTGACTATGATAGAAAAAATTTACACACGATACCTAAAGATGAACTTAATTTTACAATCACGGACCAAACACTTTTAGAAGTATTGTTAATGAAAATAAGAGGTAAAACTATTTCATATGCGACAAGGAAAAAGAAGCAAGCAGAGGAGAGAGAAAAAGTGTTAGAAGAAGAAATAGAAAGAATTCATATGAAAAACGTCAAAAGCGCCTTAGAAGTTAAACAACTGGAAGACAAGAAAACTGAACTTATAGCCTTAAGAGAAAAAAGGATGGACGGTGTATTACTAAGATCCCGAGCCCGATGGGTGGCAGAGGGTGAAAAGATAACCAAATACTTCTGCCAGCTAGAAAAAAGACACTACGTTAGAAAGTGTATGCCAAAACTAGAACTGGATGATGGGTCGGTCATCACAAATTCAAATGCAATCACAGACGAGGTGAGAAGGTTCTACGAGGAACTTTATGCTGAAAGAGGGGTGGAAACATGCGATATTAGTGAATTAGTGAATACATTACCAAAATTAGATAAAGATACATCTGATAGATTGGAAGGTTATATTTCATTAAGGGAAGCAGGAGAAGCACTAAAATCAATGAAAAACAGAAAAAGCCCCGGCACAGATGGATTTACGGTTGAATTCTTCAAATTTTTCTGGAAAGATCTTGGTCAGCTGGTTGTTAGAGCAATAAATGAAAGTTTCTTAAAAGGTGAGATGCCGACTACCCAAAAGGAAGGAATTATTACATGTATCCCTAAAGGTGACAAACCACGACAGTACATAAAAAACTGGCGCCCGATAACTTTATTAAATGTAATTTATAAGATTGCCTCAGCTTGCATCGCTCAACGTATTAAATCGGTATTACCAGACCTTATAAACGAAGACCAGACTGGGTTTATTCGTGGGAGATACATTGGGGATAACATAAGGCTAATCTACGACCTTATTCATTTTTTAAATGTCAACAAGCAGCCTGGCATCCTCCTCTCCATAGACTTCGAAAAAGCCTTTGACTCGGTGAATTGGGACTTCATGCATAGAGTTTTGTTTTCATTTGGTTTTGGGCCAGATCTGCGAAGGTGGGTTAGGGTCCTATATACAAATATCAAATCAACCGTCATTGCTGGAGGCCAAGTGTCATCCTGGTTTTCGATCTCGAGGGGTTGCAGACAGGGAGATCCGGTCTCGCCATACCTGTTTGTATTGTGTGTAGAAATTCTGGGGGCCATGATACGGGAAAACCCAGGTATACAAGGAATTCAAATACACGAGAGTATCCACAAGTTAGCTCAATATGCAGACGACACTCAGACTTTTTTAAATGACAATAAAGAATCTTTTGAAAACTGTATTAACACCTTTGAACATTTTGGTAAGCTTTCAGGCTTGAAGATTAATTTTGAAAAAACTGACGCGATTTGGTTGGGTAAAAAAAAAAAATCAGTAACTAAATTTATGCCACACCTGAAGATTAGATGGAACCCAAAAGAATTTAAGATTTTAGGAATATGGTTTTCAAATACACTAGACGAATGCATTAAAAGAAATTACGACCAGATCTTTGAAGAAATGGTAAGACTTATGAAAATTTGGATGCGCAGGATTCTGACACCACTAGGGAGAATAGCAGTGTTGAAGTCTTTGATTTTGTCAAAACTAGTGTACCTGTGGATGCTTTTGCCCAACCCTCCTGATGGTTTTATAACTAAGCTTCAAAAAACAATATTCACGTTTGTATGGAACAATAAACCAGACAAAGTTAGTAGAAAAACATCCATACTTAATGTAACTAATGGTGGATTGGGAATCCCCGATGTTAGAAATTTCATCACCGCGCTCAAACTTACGTGGATCCGCAAGCTTAAAAATGGGAAACACAAGTGGGTGAAAATTATCACAAATGTAATGCCCATCTTAGCTGACCTTGAGAACTTCGGGGGGGACCTGCCAGTGAGTCACTCCGTTAATGATTTTTGGCATGATGTTCTTGACGCTTTAAAATTGTTTAGTCTAAAAATAGATATAACAACTACAGATGAACTTCTGGCCGAACCAATTTTCTACAATTCAAGGATCCTGGTAGGTCGACGCAGCTTTTTTCATAAAGACTGGTATGTTAAAGGTGTTTGTCGTGTACAGGACCTTCTTAATAAGGAGGGCGGATTCCTACTGTTTGATGAATTTGTTCGGCTTCACGGAGTAAACACTAATTTTTTAAGCTATAGAGGATGCGTAGAAGCAATAAAGGCTTTTATGAAGAAGAAAGATATATCCAGTCTAGATGGAAATTCTACGCTCCGTACTCCTAAAGCATTGGGAACCATCTATATGCAAAACAAAGGATGCAGACTATACTATAATAGCCTACTCGAAAGTCCGAAACTTAAATTCTGCAATAAATGGGAACACAGGCTATCACGGACTATTTACTGGAAGCAAGTCTTTGAAAACATAAGGAAAATAAGAGAAGTCAAACTAAGATGGTTTCAAATTAGAATTCTTCATAGAATTTTAGCCACCAACATTATTTTGAAAGAAATGAATGTGGTAGGAAGTGACAAATGTAGTTTTTGTGAAGAGGAAAGAGAAACAATTGAACATGTACTGTTTCATTGTCCTTGGTCAACAGAGTTCTGGAAAAAGCTGCAGGAACTTATTAATGACAAATGCCCACATGCACACAATGTTCGGCTTACAGAACCTCTTGTGGTATTAGGTCACGATGAGAACATCCGAACTGACAGTATATTACTTTTGATTATTATGGTGGCAAAGTTTTTTGTTTATAAGAAACGGTTGGAAAAAAAGAAACCTGACCTATCCCATTTTTTAAAAGAATTACAGAAAAGAATTAAAATTGAAAAATGTGCGGCTTATATAGAATCGAGGGGTACAGATGTCATTATTCAATGGCAACTGTACGAGACAATTTGCGGTGTGGAATAACTCACATGCATCACATGCTCACACACCCTACTGCAGGTTGATATACAGACTTACTCTTACAAAGCTGTAAGGTGTGTACGTATGTACAGCAGGTGCGATGAATGTGTGTGTGTGTGTGTGTGTGTGTGTGTGTGTGTGTGTGAGAGAGAGAGCATAATACAAAAAACAGAAGACGATTTCTGGATTTATTGTTCTGAGATAAATTTATTTGAACACATGATATACGTCATTGTACGGACAACTTTATCTGACTGTGTACACTGAGTAGTACCATAGCACTATTACATTAAGAATTTGTACCATTGTATAACCATTGGATGCGAGCTGTTGCAGCCACCACATCTATGCATGTATGACTGCTGATGTACTTGGGACCAAAAATAAGAAAAAAAAAAAAAAAAAAACCTCCCAAAAAAAAAACAAAAAAAAAAAAAAAAAAGAAATAAAATACACCACGTCTCCAAACAGAGGAATTCGGAAAGAAAGTGGCGAGACACCCCCAAGAAAAAACAGCATCACGTCAATCAAACATGACGCACTTACTTTACGTCAGTGCGCGTGCGTCTCTTCTTCGATGTTTGTGAGGCGTGTGGCTTGCAGAGGAAATGTGCTGTGAGTACAAATTTTCGAGTCAACTGACGATAACGGCTGCAGTGAATTTTTCTAATTTTTTTGTATATTTTTTATGGCACCCCAGGCTCATTATCTATGTATAGTAGGAGCGATTTTGAGATCTAAAGTGTGTTCACCAGCACTTTCATCAGGTACGGCTTACGCCAAAAGTATAAAAGCGACAACCTCCAAAATTCACTTAGTAAAGAGTCCGTATTCATGCTATCTATGTCCAAAAAATGGAGTGGTTTAGGTAAATATTACGCCTTTTTAACGCCAGAAAGCCACTTTTTTCTGAAAAGGGCGATAACTCGCAAATCATGTGTGCAATCGTACCTGGATCGGGCCTTCTATTCAACAATCTTGATTCATTTAGAAACCCCAAATTTGAAATCGATCGGTTCAGTATTTTCGGAGAAATAGGCATCTGAACTGGGTTCACATGCAATGTCAACTCAGGCTCGGTTTACATGAAAACTATAAGAGCGACCATTTTCTAGTAGTGAATCTGTTCAGAGTCCGTATTTAAGCTATCTACTGCCAAATAATTGAGTGATTTAAATAAATATTACGCCTGTACACGAAAGACAACCAACTTGTCTCAAAAGGGCGATAACTCCCAAATCACTTAAGCAATCATCACACGCTTGAATCGTCTAATGTAACATTTTGATATATTTGGATAACCCAAATTTGAAGCCATTCGCTTAAGTATTTTCGAAGAAACGGGCCCGGACACAATTCACACACACACACACACACACACACACACATCCACACAGACGGCACTCACTGAGGAGGAGAAGTGCGTTTGGCGCACTATACATGCCAGCATCGATGACGTACGTTTTCTTACGTCATTGTCAGAGTTACACTTGCATAATCGTCTCTGCGGGAGATCGGCAGTGACGTGCGTTTGTACCACAGATGCTTGCCCATGAACGTGGAAAATTTAGCCCGTCCTATGATGTTGTTTCCATTACTATGGAAACAACATAAAAACAGATGGAGGAAGCCCAAGTATTTTTGTTTTGATTATGCATGTTTAAGAGCATATTATAAGCTTTCAGAGGCAATCTATTGAGAGAGATGTCCATGTTCGTCATAATGTGGAGGTGACTGCTTGTATGTCCTGGCAAACCTAGACAAATCTAGGCAAATATTTCAACTGTAAAACAACTTTTGCAATTCTCAAACAGCTGACAAAAAGAACTAAGGGTATCACATATCTGTTAGCTCTATATTCCAATTGCCTTAACCAAGCAGTGAAATTAATGAATATGTCAAACACATAGGCTAATGACTGACTACTTCAATCCTCTTTCCTTTCCTTGTAATTTTTTCCTACTGCAGGTTTGAAAAGAAATGAGTTAATCCAGTGACAAACGTCTAGAACTGAAGCTGCCGAGTTAGCACTTTACGTTACTTTATTCTATATTGTTACTTTATTCTGTAGTTTATGTTACTTTATTTTCGTTTTCATTTTACCTTACATTTTATGTTACTTTATTCTATTTCTTTCGTTACTTTATTCTATTTCTTACGTTACTTTATTCTATATTGTTACTTTATTCTGTAGTTTATGTTACTTTATTTTCGTTTTCATTTTACCTTATATTTTATGGTGGTTTATCCTATTTTTTACGTTACTTTATTCTATATTGTATGTTACTCTATTCTATATTATGTGTTACTTTAATCTCTATTTTATGTTACTTTTTACTTTGTATTTTAATAATAATAATAATAATAGGGCGCCTATCCCCGGGGAACGAGCTCTAGGCGCCTTACAGTCTAAAACCAAAGGAAAAAATCACTCAATGTACATGTTACGAGCGTGGCTGTGCCTCTTGTTTATATTTTGTTTGTATGCTGTAGGATAACAGCTGTAATGCTTTTTTTTTTGTAGCTTTGGTGAGATAGAGAAGTCGCTATGTTTAGTTTATATTCTGTTTTACTAATGTAAATCTGTTTCCCGTGATCCAGAAGTTTTTTTTGGTTATCACGAGTATTCGAGAAGTGGTGACCTTGTTTTGGCTGCCCCCTTTTACCCTCGGGCGACGGTATGCACTTAGGGCCTAGGGCTGAGTCGCTCGGAAATCTCGTGCAAATCGCTTTGTTCTGACCTGTTTACGATTAGAAGGTGTTATATAACGCGCCTAGGTTCGGCGGGCAGGTACTTGATTATTCTGGATTCTTCTTTAGTTTTAAAATAGCAATAAGGTGATTCACGCTTTGATTTTTGATTGGTTCTGTTATAAGAGTGGTCCAGAATGTACTAGAATGCCGTTACTATATATAAGGCCCGGAGATTGCGTGTGTGTGTGTGTGTGTGTGTGTGTGTGTGTGAGTGTGCACAAGAGAAGCTTGTACTTGCGAAGCTTGAAAAGTGCAGTGTAACACGAGAGAAGTGCTGTAATAAACTCCACACGGTTATAACTTTTCTACGCGCTCACGTGTCTTCTGTGAGTGAGAGACAACGTGCGGTCCACAAGAACTCGCTACGTGAGGATTTGTTCGCCTGTGTATGTCATCGTATTCCCTCGATAAGACGACGGGCGCTTCAACACATCTCCACACGTAACAGTACACTACGTAAGAACAACTATAACAAAGTAAAAGAGCAAACAAACCAAAAAAAAAAAAAAAAAACACCAAACAAACAAACAACAACAGCAACAACAAAAAGCACCCCAAGAAAACAGACAACACAACTGATTAGAAATAAGAAAGGACAGGCAGACACAATTAAAAACCAAGAACAAGTACCCGTGATAAGACCAAAGACAAAAGGACAGATAGGAATGAGCCAGATAAAACTCTAAAAGATAGCAGTGGTGAGGAGCTAAAAGTAAGACTGACACTATAAGACTTGCATATGATGCCACCCTTGCACATTTTGAGATCGGAGCTCGTAGGTATGATCGCGCAGATCAGTCCAGATACGTTAAAAACACGTGTGTCTTAAGATTAGATTTTACTTTATCTATTTTTCAGTTAAAATTATTCTATATTTTATGCTACTTTATTCTACAATTTATCTTACTTTATCTTACTTTATTTAATAGTGTATGTTACTTTATTCTAAATTCACGTACTTAATCCTCTATTTATGTCACTTTACTCTGTATTGTACGTTTATTTATGTTACATTAATCTGTATTTGTTACTTTATTCTGTATAGTATATAATAAAGTATGTTACTTTATTCTATTTTATGTCCTACTTTATTCTGTATTGTATGTTGCTTTATACTGTATTTTACGTTACTTTATGCTATATTGTACGTTACTTTTTAAATTTCATTTTATATTTCATGTTGTGTTATTCTATATTTTAGTTCACGTTATTCTATATTTTCTGTTATGATTCTATATTCCATTTTGCTTTTTCTCTGTTCTGTTGTATTTTATGTTACATGCAGTTACCCTGGCCCTGAACCTTGACTTTTATCTGTACCCTTTACCTGTACTTTTGGCGCTTAGAACTGCCTACAAGTAGATTACAGCGCTATATAAATAAATTACTATTATTATTATTATTATTATTAATGCTATGTTAACGGTTCTGTTCTGTTCTGCTCTCTCTCTCTCTCCCTCCCCCCTCCTCTATGTGTGTGTGTGTGTGTGTGTGTGTGTGTGTGTGTGTGTGTGTGTGCTTTTAAAAATTATTTTATTATTTCTACCACTTACATAGTGTTATAATTTCAATTACATGCCATCAGAATTTAGAATTAGCAACGTCAGGTACGAAAATTGACTACCTTAATTGTCACGTTAACTACCTCCGCCGTTGAAAAATAAAGATTCATTGATTCTACCATCCCCCGGCAATAAAATACAGAATGAAATTTATACACCGTCACTTGGTTACATATGGGGTGACAAAAGAGACAAAGGAAAAGAAGCACAGTTGTAAAAACATATAAAGAGGGTGGACTGGAAGTCACTGATGTTCATGCATTTCATAAAGCTCTGAAGGTTACCTGGATTCATAAACTTCACACGTCCTGTGCCGGTTGTAAACAATTAATGTCAACTGTTTATCCAGGGTTGAACAGAGTCAGAACTATGGGTCTTATTATCTAGAAATCCAGGCTAGAACAAAGCCAGAACTATGGGTCTTATTATCTAGAAATCCAGGGTTGAACAAAGCCTTATTTATGAGTCTTATTATCTAGAAATCCAAGTTAGAACAAAGTCAGAACTATGGGTCTTATTATCTAGAAATCCAGGGTAGAACAAAGCCATAACTATGAGTCTTATTATCTAGAAATCCAGGTTAGAACAAAGCCAGAACTATGAGTCTTATTATCTAGAAATCCAGGTTAGAACAAAGCCAGAACTATGGGTCTTATTATCTAGAAATCCAGGTTAGAACAAAGCCAGAACTATGGGTCTTATTATCTAGAAATTCAGGGTAGAACAAAGCCAGAACTGTGAGTCTTATTATCTAGAAATCCAGGGTAGAACAAAGCCAGAACTATGGTTCTTATTATCGACAGAGTTGCAAATTCCCGAGCCCTATAACGGCTGATGTTTTTGGTATTTTTAAAGGGTTTTGTATTAAATGTTACGCGAGGTTCGGGTCCGAATTCAGGGCCGAACTACTGTTTCTTAAAGGGTACGGCAAGTCAAGAGCACTATTGGGTTTAAATGACAGACATTGAGGTCCTACGCTGTTAGACAGCAAAAGTTTTCGTGAACAAAGTACCATTTACTAAAAAATGCGCCGAAAACACCCTCTGTTTTCGGTTCCTGGGCTGCGCCATGTTGCCGCGCTCTTTCGCGAATGAGACGGGAAAGGTGCTGACGGTGACGTCACTCCACCACCACTGTCGACGGTGCCCGCTTTGAGCGAGTTGTTCCAGAGTATTATCTTGTGTTCGAGATGCCACAGTGCAAAGCGTTTGGTTGTTTCAGCAAACAGGCATGTGTAAGAATGCAAATGGAAGCCACAAAAGTTTTTTTGAATTTCCGAATCTAAACAAATCAAGGGAAAAACGGAGGTTGCGTGCGAAATGGTTGGAGACCTTAAAGAACGTTCGCTTGCCCCGCCGAGTGCAGGAATACGCCTGGAACAATCGAGACCTCGTTTGTGGAGATCATTTTACCCCGGATTGTTTCACGGGCGCTTTTGCGAAAAATGTTGCTGCTTCAGTTGTCAAACACGCATCTCCCACAATGGCACTCGTTCTCATCAATCGGCTCTTCCCCGTCGTCCCCACTGTTTTCTGCCTGGCCCCTTACTGAGCTCTTCCTCAGAATATTCTGGCTCGAAATTATAGGGAACTATCCCCAAATCCATTCTAGCTTTCAGGAAATAAGCAAAGTGTGTATACGAGCCAGAAATAGCACGCCTAAAACGTGTAGCAGGCACGCCTAAAACGTGTAGCAGGCACGCCTGCACGCACAGTGTCAGAATCTTGCCTGCTGCTGAGTGGTGGAGTGACGTCACTGGTAGGATCAACATTGCAGCCTCCATGGCATCGCATTTTGGCTGCCGTTTGGTGTAATAAATGATGAATGGTGTATTCGTGTTCCAATCTTTTGGGCTGCAGCCGTCTAGGACATCACTATCTATCCCCTAAACCCAACATTGCACTTGACTTGCCTCTCATTAAAAAGAACGATAGGTTGAAGGAAGTTGAGACGTGAACACTGCACAATGTATACAAAACTAGTGATATCGTACATGGTGACTTGACACTTCCCGATATTCCGTCTAAGACACGATTCACACGTCAATTTTCTCGAGTTTTACTGTAGGCTATCAGCAGTTAAAAAGTACGTGAAAAACTTACATGGTCAGCCAAAACAGACCGGGCAAGATGGAAGTAATGGTACTACAGATATTAACGAGAGGTGTGTGTAAATACTGAAACAACACCCACTGGTGTAGAAAAATGGGGCCATAAATTCCAGAGCTTAAAGAAGCAGGACATACACAGGTACCCGATTGTAACTAGACGTGATACAAAACTCTGGTTTGATTTAAACAGATTTATTTTGTTGCACTGGAGGAAGCACAGAAAAACAGTTTGAGCATAAACAAGACGTACTTATGACTTGCTCAATTAAAACAAAAATCAGTTAAAGCAACCTTTGCAACGGTGGTTCACGAATTATGAGAGAGAGAGAGGGGGGGGGGGGGGTAGGTCTCAGTTTGTCAGGAGCATTTTCATATCAACGGCGGTCAGCTGCTACAGTCGATCATAGTGCGTACTAATGTATTTATTTATGTGGCTGAGAAAAACATGCCGAAAGTGTAATAAACTCTAGAACTGTGTGAAAAATATGTACGTTAACTGACAATGGAAGGTCAGTGTTGCCGTGAAGAAGTAGATCTGTATGTTTATACTGACAGGAAAGTTTGTTGATTGTTGAGTTTCGAGCTTCTGTATACTTGGGACATTCTAGGAGGAAGTGTTGAGCGGACTCGATCGCGGCTCCACAGGCACAACTAACAGTAAGAGGTAAGTGGCGGTTAACTAGATCGTGCTGGAGGTTACTCGTGTTTAAGCGCAAGCGGTAGTGAGATATTTGTGTTAAACTCTGGTTTCAATACAGAATACTTCATAGAGTTGTCACAACGAGTGTATATGTAAAACAACGGGGTCTAAAACAAACTCCGATCTGCGTAGTTTTTGTAGTGACAATACAGAATCCATGGAACATCTATTGTATGAATGTCCAGTAGTTAAAGACTTCTGGCACGAACTGATATCCAGAGTTAAAGAGAAATGTCATTCATTGATACAATATTCAGTCTCCTGCTGTTGATGGCTAAATCTTGTATCTAATTTTGTCGTTACAGATGCCTTGATAAGCGCTTAAATGTCAACAGTTTCTTCAGAGAGTTCAAGACTCGATATTATATCAAACATCAATGTTTCATGTCAACGGTGATGCAGCATAATTCTTGCAACATTGGCAACTATATAAACACTTTGTTTTTGATTAGCGAATGCTTGCCATGTTGTGTATAGTTCAAACATCCGTGTAATGCCAATGTCGTCTTCAACCTGCCTGTCATCTCTTTTACACCAATTCGTCCAACTGTGCTCTCACTGTACACTGCCAATATTATTGGTTTTGTTGATGTTGTGTAAAACTCCCAAAAAGAAATAAAGAAAAAAATGAAAAAAACAAAAAAAAACAATCAATAATGAAGACGATAATTATGGCAGCACTACTACTACTACCACTACTACTGTTTCCCCAAACAAGCGTGAAAAAATGTCACCTACCTGAATATAGCAACAACTACTCAAGGCGAGAAAGACGGTGGTTAACAGGTCCACACAACACCTTCCCTGTCGCCAAATGAGCTCGAATCCTCCAGCCAAACGTGGTTTTCAGCACACGAGAATTCCTTGTTGTCCAATCAAACGTGGTTTTCAGGACAGGAGAATTCCTTATTGTCCAATCAAACGTGGTTTTCACAACACATACTTCCTTGTCCCAGCTAACGTTGCGTGATCTGTACAGTCAGACTACAGCATCACATCCCAGACACTGTGTTACACGCTGAAAGCCGTTCATCCGGGTCAACTGTACACGTGACTGTTCGTCATAAGTGCAACAGGAAAACTGTCAATTGGACTGTTTGTTATACATGTAATTACAACTAGCTCAGTTTGGACAACTCTGATCTGGGCCACACGTGCGTCACACAGCAAGCTGCAAGACTACAACTGATTCGATACACAAAAGATTTTAGCAGTTCTCTTTGTTAATTTTCTGAAAGCCATATTACATTAGATTAGTGAAGAACGCCCGACTCTTGAGTCAAATGTGGAATGGACAACATGCTCTTAGAATCTGACTGACAGCAGACAGGAAGTAGGTCGTGACACACACGTCACTCACTTTGATGGTATTGATTTAGCAAGTTTATCTGTCATACACTGAAAATGTCAGCCGAGAGAGCCACGGTATTTGACTGACTGACTGACTGACTGACTGACTGTATACTCTTGCAGTCCAAACTTACAAACTGTCCTTGCTAAACAGTCTACATGAACATCTGACAATCATCACATGTAATCAGTATAACATTACCAATTAGGGCAGACATCAAATGTATGCAGAACACACACGCACACGCACACACACACACACACACACACACACACACACTCGTACATGCATGCATACACAGTTACACACCTAAGCATAGAGTGGAGTCTGGGAGTTGGGGGAGGGTAAATAGTGAGGCGACGGAGGAGCGGCCGAAGTGGTTATTGCATCCTCTGACACTACATTTAAATGAAGAGAATGTCTGATTGAAGAGTGCGTGCGTAGTTAGTGTTAGCACACTGTACAGGCCGCTGAGCGACGCCCAAACACAAACTGGCAAACACACACACACACACATCCACACACTCAGACTCGCTCCCGTGCACACGCAACAAAGAAAACACTCCCTTTCATACGCACTGCAGGCTGACATGCAAACAAAGGAGGAGTCTGAAGTTTCTGTTCTTATCCCTAAACGCAAAAAAAACGAAAATACAGAGAGGTGGACAATATTTCCGAACCTCGAAAATATGGGAGCACGGGGCCTAAGACGAACCAGGTTTGTGTGGTGATACAAACTCAACGCCGGGTTAAGCATCTTCTCAGCAGAGATGTATGCAATCCTCATGGCCTGCACGTTTGTCAACGACATGCCAAACCCCCCGCTGGGGGTGGTCATTCTGTCCGACTCCAAGTCATCACTCTAAACCCTAGAGAGAGGGGGCACGAGGAACAGGAGCGACGTACAAAGCGAGATCCTCTTACTGGCCCATCAGATCATCACGAAGGGAACCGACTTAGCCCTCATGTGGCTACCCTCCCACAGCGGGATCAGAGGAAATGAGCTGGCCGATCGCGCGGCCCGAGGTGCCACCGGCGATGGCATGGAAGCAAAACTACTCCAGACACTCAGTGAAGTGAAAAGTAAGATACAAAGAGCGGCCCACACTCTCAGAGAGAGGAAACTCCGTGCATTGTGTGAAGAAAATGGCTGGGTCCACCTCTCGGGTGGCCAAAACCACGTGCCACTTTTCCCGCGCAGACACTCTGCAATCATCTGCAGAATACGCACTCTGTGCTGTGCACACACATGGAGTAACGACCTCTGCCAGTGTGGGCAGCCCCCAGACGTCCGCCACATTGTGAACGGCTGTGAAGGCTTGCCCGTCAGCCTCCAGCCGGTCTGGGACCTGAGAGACAGACACTCACTGAAGACGGTAGACTTCCTCAGGCCACACCAAGCCCTTGGCGATAAGCCAGTGAGAACCCTGGCCGACGCGATCGTCAGATCAGATCTGACAAAAGAGCGAGGGGACACCCCAGTGATGATCTAAAGGCAAAAGTACGGATGACAGAAGAGACTGAGGCAAACTGCCCCCAAACTGAGGCACTGAAAAACAACCCAGACCAGGCATCTGAGAACCAAGCAGAGACACTCTGACGTTGCCCAAAGCTAAGCAAAACAGCCCTCACACACCCCAAAGACACTCGCCCAGCCAAGCAGCCAAACACACACGCCAGGAACAACTTGTCCTTAAGGGCCAAAAGCCATAGGACGTAAAGCAAGCTAATGATGATTGTTTGGTGATGGCGAATATAAAACATCAAATATAAAAATGAGGCGAGACAGCGTACACTACGAATACAAAACTAGACAGACAAACAGGCGGACTGACAAACAAAGAAACAATACAACAAATGCAAATCTGAGAAGAAGGCAATCAATCTGAATAAACTTATTCCATTCAACGCCAAACAGAACCCAAGTAGGGTGTGTCTGGGTTATTGCAAACCTGTTTATTTGCTGCAATGTGCCTGGGTATCAGTATGAGATTTTAAGCTCCTCCCAGTAACAATAAGATTGTAGTGAGTAGTTGTCAGTTGTTACAAGGCTGTATGGCCTGATTCACACTGTAGACATTACAATAAGATTGTAGTGAGTGGTTGTTGTCAGTTGTTACAAGGCTGTATCGCCTGATTCACACTGTAGACATTACAATAAGATTGTAGTGAGTGGTTGTTATCAGTTGTTACAAGGCTGTATGGCCTGATTCACACTGCAGACATTACAATAAGATTGTAGTGAGTGGTTGTTGTCAGTTGTTACAAGGCTGTATGGCCTGATTCACACTGCAGACATTACAATAAGATTGTAGTGAGTGGTTGTTGTCAGTTGTTACAAGGCTGTATGGCCTGATTCACACTGCAGACATTACAATAAGATTGTAGTGAGTGGTTGTTGTCAGTTGTTACAAGGCTGTATTGTAGTGAGTGGTTGTTGTCAGTTGTTACAAGGCTGTATGGCCTGATTCACACTGTAGACATTACAATAAGATTGTAGTGAGTGGTTGTTGTCAGTTGTTACAAGGCTGTATGGCCTGATTCACACTGGGAGACATTACAATGAGATTGTAGTGAGTGGTTGTTGTCAGTTGTTACAAGGCTGTATGGCCTGATTCACACTGTAGACATTACAATAAGATTGTAGTGAGTGGTTGTTGTCAGTTGTTACAAGGCTGTATGGCCTGATTCACACTGTAGACATTACAATAAGATTGTAGTGAGTGGTTGTTGTCAGTTGTTACAAGGCTGTATGGCCTGATTCACACTGTAGACATTACAATAAGATTGTAGTGAGTGGTTGTTGTCAGTTGTTACAAGGCTGTATGGCCTGATTCACACTGTAGACATTACAATAAGATTGTAGTGAGTGGTTGTTGTCAGTTGTTACAAGGCTGTATGGCCTGATTCACACTGTAGACATTACAATGAGATTGTAGTGAGTGGTTGTTGTCAGTTGTTACAAGGCTGTATGGCCTGATTCACACTGTAGACATTACAATGAGATTGTAGTGAGTGGTTGTTGTCAGTTGTTACAAGGCTGTATGGCCTGATTCACACTGTAGACATTACAATGAGATTGTAGTGAGTGGTTGTTGTCAGTTGTTACAAGGCTGTATGGCCTGATTCACACTGTAGACATTACAATAAGATTGTAGTGAGTGGTTGTTGTCAGTTGTTACAAGGCTGTATGGCCTGATTCACACTGTAGACATTACAATGAGATTGTAGTGAGTGGTTGTTGTCAGTTGTTACAAGGCTGTATCGCCTGATTCACACTGGGAGACATTACAATAAGATTGTAGTGAGTGGTTGTTGTCAGTTGTTACAAGGCTGTATGGCCTGATTCACACTGTAGACATTACAATAAGATTGTAGTGAGTGGTTGTTGTCAGTTGTTACAAGGCTGTATGGCCGGATTCACACTGGGAGACATTACAATGAGATTGTAGTGAGTGGTTGTTGTCAGTTGTTACAAGGCTGTATGGCCTGATTCACACTGTAGACATTACAATGAGATTGTAGTGAGTGGTTGTTGTCAGTTGTTACAAGGCTGTATGGCCTGATTCACACTGTAGACATTACAATAAGATTGTAGTGAGTGGTTGTTGTCAGTTGTTACAAGGCTGTATGGCCTGATTCACACTGTAGACATTACAATAAGATTGTAGTGAGTGGTTGTTGTCAGTTGTTACAAGGCTGTATGGCCTGATTCACACTGGGAGACATTACAATGAGATTGTAGTGAGTGGTTGTTGTCAGTTGTTACAAGGCTGTATGGCCTGATTCACACTGTAGACATTACAATAAGATTGTAGTGAGTGGTTGTTGTCAGTTGTTACAAGGCTGTATGGCCTGATTCACACTGGGAGACATTACAATAAGATTGTAGTGAGTGGTTGTTGTCAGTTGTTACAAGGCTGTATGGCCTGATTCACACTGTAGACATTACAATAAGATTGTAGTGAGTGGTTGTTGTCAGTTGTTACAAGGCTGTATGGCCTGATTCACACTGTAGACATTACAATAAGATTGTAGTGAGTAGTTGTTGTCAGTTGTTACAAGGCTGTATGGCCTGATTCACACTGTAGACATTACAATGAGATTGTAGTGAGTGGTTGTTGTCAGTTGTTACAAGGCTGTATGGCCTGATTCACACTGTAGACATTACAATAAGATTGTAGTGAGTGGTTGTTGTCAGTTGTTACAAGGCTGTATGGCCTGATTCACACTGGGAGACATTACAATGAGATTGTAGTGAGTGGTTGTTGTCAGTTGTTACAAGGCTGTATGGCCTGATTCACACTGTAGACATTACAATACGATTGTAGTGAGTGGTTGTTGTCAGTTGTTACAAGGCTGTATGGCCTGATTCACACTGGGAGACATTACAATGAGATTGTAGTGAGTGGTTGTTGTCAGTTGTTACAAGGCTGTATGGCCTGATTCACACTGTAGACATTACAATAAGATTGTAGTGAGTGGTTGTTGTCAGTTGTTACAAGGCTGTATGGCCTGATTCACACTGTAGACATTACAATAAGATTGTAGTGAGTGGTTGTTGTCAGTTGTTACAAGGCTGTATGGCCTGATTCACACTGTAGACATTACAATAAGATTGTAGTGAGTGGTTGTTGTCAGTTGTTACAAGGCTGTATGGCCTGATTCACACTGTAGACATTACAATAAGATTGTAGTGAGTGGTTGTTGTCAGTTGTTACAAGGCTGTATGGCCTGATTCACACTGTAGACATTACAATGAGATTGTAGTGAGTGGTTGTTGTCAGTTGTTACAAGGCTGTATGGCCTGATTCACACTGTAGACATTACAATGAGATTGTAGTGAGTGGTTGTTGTCAGTTGTTACAAGGCTGTATGGCCTGATTCACACTGTAGACATTACAATGAGATTGTAGTGAGTGGTTGTTGTCAGTTGTTACAAGGCTGTATGGCCTGATTCACACTGTAGACATTACAATAAGATTGTAGTGAGTGGTTGTTGTCAGTTGTTACAAGGCTGTATGGCCTGATTCACACTGTAGACATTACAATAAGATTGTAGTGAGTGGTTGTTGTCAGTTGTTACAAGGCTGTATGGCCTGATTCACACTGTAGACATTACAATGAGATTGTAGTGAGTGGTTGTTGTCAGTTGTTACAAGGCTGTATGGCCTGATTCACACTGTAGACATTACAATAAGATTGTAGTGAGTGGTTGTTGTCAGTTGTTACAAGGCTGTATGGCCTGATTCACACTGTAGACATTACAATAAGATTGTAGTGAGTGGTTGTTGTCAGTTGTTACAAGGCTGTATGGCCTGATTCACACTGGAGACATTACAATGAGATTGTAGTGAGTGGTTGTTGTCAGTTGTTACAAGGCTGTATGGCCTGATTCACACTGTAGACATTACAATAAGATTGTAGTGAGTGGTTGTTGTCAGTTGTTACAAGGCTGTATGGCCTGATTCACACTGTAGACATTACAATGAGATTGTAGTGAGTGGTTGTTGTCAGTTGTTACAAGGCTGTATGGCCTGATTCACACTGTAGACATTACAATAAGATTGTAGTGAGTGGTTGTTGTCAGTTGTTACAAGGCTGTATGGCCTGATTCACACTGGTAGACATTACAATGAGATTGTAGTGAGTGGTTGTTGTCAGTTGTTACAAGGCTGTATGGCCTGATTCACACTGTAGACATTACAATAAGATTGTAGTGAGTGGTTGTTGTCAGTTGTTACAAGGCTGTATGGCCTGATTCACACTGTAGACATTACAATGAGATTGTAGTGAGTGGTTGTTGTCAGTTGTTACAAGGCTGTATGGCCTGATTCACACTGTAGACATTACAATAAGATTGTAGTGAGTGGTTGTTGTCAGTTGTTACAAGGCTGTATGGCCTGATTCACACTGTAGACATTACAATAAGATTGTAGTGAGTGGTTGTTGTCAGTTGTTACAAGGCTGTATGGCCTGATTCACACTGTAGACATTACAATAAGATTGTAGTGAGTGGTTGTTGTCAGTTGTTACAAGGCTGTATGGCCTGATTCACACTGTAGACATTACAATGAGATTGTAGTGAGTGGTTGTTGTCAGTTGTTACAAGGCTGTATGGCCTGATTCACACTGTAGACATTACAATAAGATTGTAGTGAGTGGTTGTTGTCAGTTGTTACAAGGCTGTATGGCCTGATTCACACTGTAGACATTACAATAAGATTGTAGTGAGTGGTTGTTGTCAGTTGTTACAAGGCTGTATGGCCTGATTCACACTGTAGACATTACAATGAGATTGTAGTGAGTGGTTGTTGTCAGTTGTTACAAGGCTGTATGGCCTGATTCACACTGTAGACATTACAATGAGATTGTAGTGAGTGGTTGTTGTCAGTTGTTACAAGGCTGTATGGCCTGATTCACACTGTAGACATTACAATGAGATTGTAGTGAGTGGTTGTTGTCAGTTGTTACAAGGCTGTATGGCCTGATTCACACTGTAGACATTACAATGAGATTGTAGTGAGTGGTTGTTGTCAGTTGTTACAAGGCTGTATGGCCTGATTCACACTGTAGACATTACAATGAGATTGTAGTGAGTGGTTGTTGTCAGTTGTTACAAGGCTGTATGGCCTGATTCACACTGTAGACATTACAATGAGATTGTAGTGAGTGGTTGTTGTCAGTTGTTACAAGGCTGTATGGCCTGATTCACACTGTAGACATTACAATGAGATTGTAGTGAGTGGTTGTTGTCAGTTGTTACAAGGCTGTATGGCCTGATTCACACTGTAGACATTACAATGAGATTGTAGTGAGTGGTTGTTGTCAGTTGTTACAAGGCTGTATGGCCTGATTCACACTGTAGACATTACAATGAGATTGTAGTGAGTGGTTGTTGTCAGTTGTTACAAGGCTGTATGGCCTGATTCACACTGTAGACATTACAATGAGATTGTAGTGAGTGGTTGTTGTCAGTTGTTACAAGGCTGTATGGCCTGATTCACACTGTAGACATTACAATGAGATTGTAGTGAGTGGTTGTTGTCAGTTGTTACAAGGCTGTATGGCCTGATTCACACTGTAGACATTACAATGAGATTGTAGTGAGTGGTTGTTGTCAGTTGTTACAAGGCTGTATGGCCTGATTCACACTGTAGACATTACAATGAGATTGTAGTGAGTGGTTGTTGTCAGTTGTTACAAGGCTGTATGGCCTGATTCACACTGTAGACATTACAATGAGATTGTAGTGAGTGGTTGTTGTCAGTTGTTACAAGGCTGTATGGCCTGATTCACACTGTAGACATTACAATGAGATTGTAGTGAGTGGTTGTTGTCAGTTGTTACAAGGCTGTATGGCCTGATTCACACTGTAGACATTACAATGAGATTGTAGTGAGTGGTTGTTGTCAGTTGTTACAAGGCTGTATGGCCTGATTCACACTGTAGACATTACAATGAGATTGTAGTGAGTGGTTGTTGTCAGTTGTTACAAGGCTGTATGGCCTGATTCACACTGTAGACATTACAATGAGATTGTAGTGAGTGGTTGTTGTCAGTTGTTACAAGGCTGTATGGCCTGATTCACACTGTAGACATTACAATGAGATTGTAGTGAGTGGTTGTTGTCAGTTGTTACAAGGCTGTATGGCCTGATTCACACTGTAGACATTACAATGAGATTGTAGTGAGTGGTTGTTGTCAGTTGTTACAAGGCTGTATGGCCTGATTCACACTGTAGACATTACAATGAGATTGTAGTGAGTGGTTGTTGTCAGTTGTTACAAGGCTGTATGGCCTGATTCACACTGTAGACATTACAATGAGATTGTAGTGAGTGGTTGTTGTCAGTTGTTACAAGGCTGTATGGCCTGATTCACACTGTAGACATTACAATGAGATTGTAGTGAGTGGTTGTTGTCAGTTGTTACAAGGCTGTATGGCCTGATTCACACTGTAGACATTACAATAAGATTGTAGTGAGTGGTTGTTGTCAGTTGTTACAAGGCTGTATCGCCTGATTCACACTGTAGACATTGCAATGAGATTGTAGTGCCGGAGTGGTTGTTGTCAGTTGTTACAAGGCTGTATGGCCTGATTCACACTGTAGACATTACAATAAGATTTTAGTGAGTGGTTGTTGTCAGTTGTTACAAGGCTGTATCGCCTCATTCACACTGTAGACATTACAATAAGATTGTAGTGAGTGGTTGTTGTCAGTTGTTACAAGGCTGTATCGCCTGATTCACACTGTAGACATTACAATAAGATTGTAGTGAGTGGCAGCGCATTCCGTACACGTAGCAGTCGGACATGTTTAAAATGACAGCAACACACTGCACTGAAGGAACTTTGCCTTGCTGGGTGTATTGGGAAGAGAGAGAGAGAGAATACCACCATGATGATCACGCGACGTGAAAATGAGCTGACGGAAACCACGTCAGGAAACTGTACACTGAGTGTAGAACCAGCTGTGTCCTGTTTGTCAGTTTACAGAAATCGCCAGTTCATTCGGGAAAGCTTAATTTCTCGCTCTCTCTCTCTCTCTCTCTCTCACACACACACACACACACACACACACACACGCACAGACACACCCTCACAGAGCTAGAACGGGACCAAGAAATCTTTCGTGTAAACCTCAACTAACACAAGACATGTTGGGATGTCGCACACCTCTGTCGTGACCATCTCTTACAGTCAGTAACTAATTCAGACGTTACCAAAGGCGTTAGTGTCAAAACTCCCATGTTGCTGATGCGAAACCGCTCACACAGTACAACTACAATACCTTCACTATATCGCTTCACTACAGACGCCATGTCATATCACCAATTGACATATTGTCTGTACAGGAAGGCGGCTTCCTCTCCACTTGGAGTGAAACTTGGGCACAGTGGCTCACGCCCACATCGCGTGTTTCCCTTTAAGTCAGTAACAAATTTAGACGTTACCAAAGGCGTTAAGGTCAAATCCCCGTTGTTCATCACGTACCCCTTCCCCGTCCCCCACCCCTCCCATTACATACAGAATACGTTCATTAAGTCGCCAATAGACGCCAATGTCCTATCACCAACTGACACATTGTCCAGACAGGAAGGCCGTTCTCTCTTCGGTCTACGTGAAACTGAAACTCTATTGTGTGGAATGTTCCAGACTGGAGCACTTGTGTTGGAACGGAAAAAAAAGACTTGAACTGTGGGTCATGTCCTCTCCGGTCCCTCACTGACATTAACGATTGTATACGCTGTTATTAAGGGCTTTGCTGACGCTGAATGATTGGCACTGAATTTATACAACCGAGGACAATCACAACACAAAATTAAACACCATGGTATTCAGTCTACAACACAAACGCATGTCAAAATAGATTCAGGTGTTGGTTTGTGTTTCTTTTTTTTTTCTTTTTTTCTTTTTTCTTTTTTTTGCTTGTTTTTTTTATTTTTGTTTTTGCTTTTTTGTTTGTTTGTTTGTTGTTGTTGTGGTTGTGGTGGTGGTTGTTGTTGGGTTTTTTGTTTGTTTCTTTGGTTTGTTTGTTTGTTTTTGTTTTCTGGGTTTTTTTTTTTTGGTTTTTTGTTTGTTTGTTTTGTGTGGGGTTTTTTTTTGGTGGGGGTGGGGGGGGGAGGGGTGGGGGGTGGGGGGTCAGAAACAGGTTCTACAATTGTGGTCCATGACTTCATAAGCTAAGAGAAAGAGAGTATTCATATTATACAGTCACTCACTGATCCAGAACTGTAGGGAAAATGTACATCTCTCACTTCACAATAATTAAAGAGACAATTAATCTTGACAACAAATTTGATTTGGGAGAAGAGAGATAAAACAACAACAACAAAAATCAACAACAGATCTACCATCCGACATCCAAAAGCAAACAATCAAACTACAATAAGCAAAACCAAGCAGTTTTCGACATAAAAACAAAAAGTTTTTTTTTTTTTTTTAAATTCATCTAAGCAAAATCACAGACCGAAGCGAAAACATCATAAGTGTATGTTAAATAATAATTTCTTACATCTGTGTCAGCTATGTTGCGGTAATTGATGATGATGATGATGATGATGACGACGACGACGACGACGACGACGATGATGATGATGATGTGCATTAATAATTATAGACACTTTATCCCAACTGCTCGGCACAAAGAACTGCGAACTGAATCCGAAACGCACGCTCACTTGAATTATAGGCATTCACTCATACACATCAACATCAGTATATTACAATTCCTGCCCACCACAGGATTCAAACATGTGCCTCAGGATCCACAGCAGACGCCTTAACCACTACGCCATCTCGCCCTGTCCTGGTCTTTGTAGACCCAGGTTCACCTCTATAGTCTTTCATCAGGGGCCGCGTTTAGTACTTCTTCTTCTTCTTCTTCGTGGGGGTGAGGGTGGGGGTGGGGGGGAGGGGTGGGGGGCATAGATATTGCATTTTGGGGACGCACTAGGGCACCTCTGCGCATTTTGAAACGGCCCCTATTCACCTCGAACTAGGGCACCTCTGCGCATTTTGAAACGGCCCCTATTCACCCCGCACGTACGGTGTAGAGCCAGGATGTTGGTGTGACCTTGAGCGTACGATTGTCGCCAGCAGCCGACGGTTGTGGGGAAGACAGCTCCACATTCTCCATATTCTCGCCGCTTTTACTATCAGTATGAACGCAATAACCAACACATTTAGCAAGACTTAAGCTTACCAGACGAACTTACCACTGCCTGGCAAAACGTTGTGTTCATTTTTCTTTTATTACGAGAGCCTTTTGCCACTCAAAAAAAAATAAAAAATTTTGTTTGTTTATTTGTTCGTTTGTGGTTGTTCAGTTGTTTGCTTTTTTTTTTTTTGGGGGGGGGGGGGGTGGAGCGGTGGGGGGGGGGGGGGAATTTTCTCCAGAAAAGTTCCCTTTGTAGATTTTATCGAAAAAAAATGTGATTGACAAGAGATTGACAGCCTGTCCTAAGCAGGCTGATGGCAGTTAGGATCGTGTATTTAAACGGACTAACTTAATGCCATCTTTGCTAAGCCAACTTACGTTCTGGTACAGTGTCGCTCGTGTGTGTGTCTGTACGTTCGAAGTGATGATTAGTACAGCTCTTAATGCGATACCGTGTTGTTTACACTTTGCGCGATCGATCGAACATTCAGATTCTACCACTATTGTCACACTGTTGGAGCGCTCAGTGTAGACACCGCATGATCGAGTATATTTGTTGGCTCAGTGCCAGTATTACAGACGCTGTCAGTGTCCAGGTGTCTAAGTGGTGTGATGATAGATACCACGAAAACAGGTCAGAACGATCTGTCAGCATAAGAATGATCACATTGTCCCCTTTAATGCGCATCACAAACAATACTACTAAGGCTCTGTTGGTATAGTTCGTCCGTTAGGGGATGCAAATGTATACCAGTCATGCGCAGGAGGGGCAAATAAACTCCAGTTGTCCACTAACGGGGGCGACTGTATCCCCTCAACGCGGGAGGGGGCGCAAATGTACTCCGGGGTCTGGCGAGGTGAAGTCACGTGGCCGCTGACTTCGTTCTACGACTCGACTTTATGCGAAATATCGACGGAATTGACTGGCATACA
>JACVVK020000339.1:135000-202500 GCA_018292915.2 Batillaria attramentaria | reverse complement strand
ATTTCCTACAGTGTACAGTTCACACTTCAACACTATTATACTACATTTCCTACAGTGTACAGTTCACACTTCAACACTATTATACTACATTTCCTACAGTGTACAGTTCACACTTCAACTCTATTATACTACATTTCCTACAGTGTACAGTTCACACTTCAACACTATTATACTACATTTCCTACAGTGTACAGTTCACACTTCAACACTATTATACTACATTTCCTACAGTGTACAGTTCACACTTCAACACTATTATACTACATTTCCTACAGTGTACAGTTCACACTTCAACTCTATTATACTACATTTCCTACAGTGTACAGTTCACACTTCAACACTATTATACTACATTTCCTACAGTGTACAGTTCACACTTCAACACTATTATACTACATTTCCTACAGTGTACAGTTCACACTTCAACACTATTATACTACATTTCCTACAGTGTCATCCTTTTTCTTACATTTACAGTGTTTCCATTACACTGGCGAAGAAACATATTTTTAAGGGGGGGGGGGGGGGGGGTAGGGAGAAGGGGGAAGGAGGAGTGATCGAGCGGGAGTTGAGATTGGGAACGGGTGTGGGGTTGAAAAGTCAATCATTTAACGAGAAGGGGGGGGGGGGGGGGTCCCACGCCAGAGCAATATTTACGGTTGTTGTGTTATTTACAATTGTTGTACAGTACATGTATTTACATACATTTCGTATCGTATTCAAAGTACGGAGTTAACATTTCTGTGCGGTACACAGTCGAACACGCTTCAGTCGAATTCACTTTCGCACTGTTTTGCTCTCACATAACCAAATAAGCGTGTTTGAGATACCGGACAGCGTATACACGTGTCTGTATTTACAATTTCTCCAGGTATTTACAGATGTTTAAACAGCTTTTACATTTTGTTCACGGTACAGTATGTACAATATTCGCATAAACGACAGTACAGTGTATGGGATGACAGTTGCTAGTTTCTGTCTGTGGGAGATTTCTTCTCTGATCACAAACAGTCTCTATCGCCATGTTTGTCTTTCCACCATTTGTCTTTTCATAACCTAGTAGGATTGCGACCATTTTAACTCATTCGTGGCGGGAACCTTAATCAAAGGTTTAGCCATGCATCGCCCACATAAACTTTTGCTCATCAAAATCGAAGTCTCACTCCATTTCTCATAAAATACACAAAATGTCAAGCGTGTGTATGTTGAATGAGGCTTGCTAGAGAGGTTTGTGTACGAGTCATTAGTTTACCGCACTACCTTGGCGGGAGCCCCACACATACAAAGCGATTAGTCCGCGCTAGTCTCACTCACAACACTAGTTAATCACATATATACATAGTGCCGCTTGTTTGTAAGTAAAACGAAAGAAACTTTGTTTTGACAAATGGCAAAGTCGGCACTGCTGTGGTCACGTGTTTCTGTCCACGAACCTATCAACTTAGTCTGTTTCCACGGACCATCTTTCAATCATTCGTTATTCGCCATTTTGTTTTTACCCTTTGATTGAAGTCTGTGTCAGTTTCCTACTCAACTCTCCCTGCAAGATAGTGTAGTTTTAATTTGACTAAAGCATTGTCTACAGTATTTGGTTCAAACAGGCGTTTAGCTTCTCAATATTGTTATACTGCTTTTTCACAACCTAATTCAACATGTCCGTGATATCTGATGTTTTAACAGTCACTGGCATGGTCATTGGGCATGACATCAGTTGTTGTTGATGATGAAGCTGCTGTTGATGACGATGATGAAGATGAGGATGATGGATGCCGTAACGAAGACATTCTATTCACTAACTGTATGGGTCAATATTTGATTCAGCACTGTAAGTACAGGAAATACTGACGGTAGGAAGCCGTAACTCAGCAGATTTTCTCCCTTGGTATGAAGACGGTGTCTAATATATACTTGTTGCTTTGTTGGTTTGGAAAGGGAGACAATCTGTAGAAATGTGATTTCAGAAATATGTTTTATTATTTTGTTTTATTTTATGATTGTTTCTTTGTGTTTGAAGGGGTTACAGAAAATAAGGGTTTTTATGTTTTTATTTGATAAGAAAAAATAAGTTATATGCAAATTAGTTTCCCATACGGCACTTTGTCTTGTCTCGGGCTGTGAGGAAGACGGGTTTTTGTGGTGTCTCTGTGGGTCAACACTGACTTTGTGGGTGCCAATCAGGTAAATATTATGATAAATTACTGTATGAAGTTATGAAGTATTGTTTTATATGTTGTTGTGTGTTTTTGATGGTTAAATTGGAGGGATGATAAGAGATTTTGTAGACAGAAAAGTTCGTGGGTTTGGTTTGTTTTTATTGGGGATGAATGGAGGTTTGATTAGTGCTGTTAGATTGATTTTGATAGTATGGTATTTGTGTTGTGTAATGTTTTAGGTTAGAAAGGTAGTTGGGAAAAAGTGTAAAGTTTGGGGAAGAATGTTTTTGGTAAGAATTTTGGTTTGAGAAGTCTTGTAAAATAAAATAGGTTTTGGCGGGAGTTTGGGCGGAAACGGAAGTTTTGTGATATTTTCGGTTTCCAATATGGCTGCGCCCATGTTGTAAACATAGATGTTTGGTTTTTGTTGTTTAGTTGTTTTTTGTCCGTACTGATAGTGTTGGGGTCTTTTGAATGTTTTGTTTTAATATAGAGTGAGGGTATAGGTTGATGGGATAAAATAGTGGTTTTATTGTTTATTTGTATTGTGGAAATCTGTCACTGATGTGGGATACTTTCATACTGAGGGGATCTTTCATTATTCTAGTTGGGAATAGATGGATGATCTGTATGAAAGGGAAAATAGCTAGATGTTGGAATACATTTGTGCTGTCATTTAACAAGTGATTGGTTGCTTGTTGGAATATTGTGTAGTTTGCTTTATTTGCTACTACTAGTGAATTTGATCAAAAGCAAACATGACTTTATTCTGTATTGGTTGAGAACATGGTTTTTGTTATCTGGAGTGATAACTTGTGAATTTAATGGTTCACTCTGTGACTAGGAAGGATTTCACTTGCAAGATACTTTAGTGATTTTTGTGGTTGTTTATTGTGTTAATTATAGTTACTGTTTTGTTTTGTTTCAGTGCCCATCTGACTGAGACTCTGTATGACTTTGGATGAGACTTTGAATAAGTTTCTGAATCGTTCAGACTTTGAATGAGTTTTGACTCTCTGAGTTCTGAATGCTCTGAGTCTGGAAATAAACATTATCAAGAAGATCAACATCTTGTGTGCCCTTTTTCTGGAGCCAAAAAAGTGGTTACATTTTATTTCTTAACAATGATTTATATGAAGCTTTTTACTGGTAACAGCTTTTTATACAGCGTAGTTGCGCACAATAGTTTTACATTAAAAACAAAATCTTACGATCACGAAGTGTATAGTCTGCGTACCATTGTGTGTAGGGGGGGGGGGGGTGTGCGTGCGTGTGTGTATGTGTGTGTGTGTGTGTGGGGGGGGGGGGGGGGGTGAGATATTTAACGCGTCCCGACTCCCCTGAAGGCCGGTTTAAAAGAACTTACCCGGACACCTGCCACCGTTTATCGAGAAAACTATTCAGAAGATAGGTATGATTGGATACATCCTGCGATACAATCTTACATGACCCAAACCTGATCGTATAACCAGGACACGAGACTGGGGACTAGCTGGTTGTGCACTGCCACACACTTACATTCCTAGATCGCCCATGCGTAGCACAGCAACAGGTAAAATAGTGAATACAGGTTACAGATCACTGATAGCTTCTGGGGCATGTAGTACCAATACAGCTAATTATAGGGAGAAAGTTTTGCTGGTTTTCAAAGTTTTTTCGTGTGGTGTGAAAAATGACAGGTTGGGGGGTGTTTGTTGGTTTTGCACAAAATCCAAGTGAGTGAGATCTATAACAGGTGAGTTTGACAACCCTGAAAATGAGCCTTGCTTTTGGCCTAGGCTGTGGACTACTTGTGTTCATACCCAGCTGTGTATCTTGGGTGACTAGCTAAAAGACGCCAGAGGAGTGAGGGAGTAGGTGGTCGCTGCAGTCATTGCAAAGAAAGGGATTATCGGAATTTCTTTAAAATCAGCCCACACTTAACTCTCTGGCAGTTGTGTGTGTGTGTGTGTGTTGTTGTTTTTTTTTTTTTTTTTTTTTTTGGGGGGGGGGCAATTTTGATGCGTTCGGAGGGTGTTGCGTAGGGCGTATTATTCAATAGGAGAAAGTAGCGTTTTCCTTGATATGAGGATGATTGATTGATTGATTGTGTGTGTGTGTGTGTGTGTGTGTGTGTGTGTGTGTGTGTGTGTGTGTGTGTGTGTGTGTGTGTGTGGAGGGGGGGGGGGCTTTGCTTGTATGTCTCAGAATAGTAATCGAGGCCGTTATTCCCTTACCGTCAAGGTCCCTAGATCCACCACGGAGTCCTTGCTGCAGTCATCTCTAGGCAGATAGAGATGCCGTGTGAGAGGCATACTACTCAAAATGGTAGTTATCGGGATGGTTATTCCCCTACCGCCAAGGACCGGTGGCGATGGCCTTGACTAGGCAGTAATTCTCACTACGCTGCTCAGATGTCAGCCGCCACTACCACCCACTTAAAGAAATTAAGCTGAAACGCACACCGCATACCTGAAATCTTGATGTCGCAGTGCTGAACAAAAGAATCGCATGGAAAATACTATCAAGTTACTCACTCAGCCGTAGACGGATGCAATAGGATTACTTTTATGGCTCCCTTGTGTAACAAAGGGAGTCTGTATTCTAACCCTCCGTCGTCTGCGTGCGTGCGTGCGTGCGTGTGTGTGTGTGTGTGTGTGTGTGTGTGTGTGTGTCTGTCTGTCTGTCTGTCTGTCTGTCTGTCCGCAGTAAATGTATAGAAAACCTTAACATAGGCATTTTTTTCAGAATCTACAAACAGCAGAGGCACCAAACTTGGCTTCTGATAGAGAATCCTAATATATCATTTTGAATGACCTTGACTCAAGGTCAAGGTCACTAAAGCGGTCTGTTTGAAAATTTTACATTGGCATTGTCTTGGAATCTACAAATACCAGAGATTTTAAACTGTGCATGCTGATAGACAGTGATAAGAACTTTACAGATATACATGTATTCAATGGCCTTGTGTCAAAGTCAAGGCCGTACAAGCTATTTTCCGCATTTCCACAGTAAACCTTAACATTGGCATTTTCTAAGAATCTACAAACAGCAGAAACACCAAACTTGGCATGCTGATAGAGAGTCCTATGGCCTTTTAAGATATATCATTTTGAATGACCTTGACTAAAGTGACCTTGACTCAAGGTCAAGGTCACTAAAGCGGTCTGTTTGAAAATTTTACATTGGCATTGTCTTGGAGTCTACAAACACCATAGATTTTAAACTGTGCGTGCTGATAGACATTGATAAGAACATTACAGATATACATGTATTCAATGGCCTTTTGTCAAGGTCAAGGCCGTACAAGCTATTTTGAGAAACCTTAACATTGGCATTTTCTCAGAATCTACAAAAAGCAGAGGCGCCAAACGTGGCGTGCTAATGGACATTGATAAGACCTATGCATATATACCACTTTGAATGACCTTGACTGAAGGTCATTAAAGCTGTCTGTTGTGAATTTCAATATCCCGTTTTCGGAGAAACTACAAATACTAGAGGCGTCAAACTTGGCATAATGATAGACATTGATGAGATCTCATTTGAATGACCTTGACCCGAAGTGGAGGCCATACAAGCAGTTTTGGGGAAAACTGTAATATTGCCAGGAACTAGGAAACACCAGAGACACCTTACTTGGTCTTGATGGTAGATATTGATAAGAATATTTTTTACAAAGATACTCAATGACCTTTACCCATGTCACAATGGAGCCATGCAGGCGGCTGCCTCGCTAGTTTATTGTTCGTATACATAACTTATTTGTGCATACTGAGCTGAAATAGGTGTCAATCTGCCCTCTGTCATAAGTGACGGGCTCCAACAAAAGGAGCACGAAGCCGCCCAGCCACTTTTGAGAAACATGAAATAAAAAATGGTGGTAATTTAAATTTGTTGACCTGAAGATTAGTTAGTCTTTGCTCTGTCTGTCTGTCTGTCTCGCTCTCTGTCTGTCTGTCTGTGTGTCTGACGGTCTGTCTGTGTGTCTGTATGTCTGTCTGTCACACACACACACACACACACACACACACACACACACACACACACACACACACACACATACACTGATATACTGGGTACTTTAAACACCCCGAAAAGGGGTGCATGTGTACCTATGCAGGGGCGCCGGAACCGGGGGGGGGGTAGGGGGGCAGCTGCCCCCCCCCCCCCCCGTACCCAAGCAGGGGAGGCAAGAGTATCTTTTTGCGCCCCCCCCCCCCCCCCTGGAAAATCAGGTGACTATGGCAAGAGGGGGGGCAAAGCCATGGTCTCCCCCCCCCTCCCCCTCCCCCTGTTCCTGCTCTCTCCCTGATCCCACCCAACAGAGAACTCAGTTAAGCCGTTGTATGAAATATCAAAACGACTTGGCAGAAAGTCGACTGATAATCACTCCGCCCCCCCTCCTCCCGCTTTTCACTTTCTTTGGGCAAGTGGCTGGTTCGTAAAGGTTTTTGTCTGCGCAGCATCTGAACGCCCCCCACCCCCCTCCCCTTCCCCGCTTTTCACTTTATCCGAGCAACGTCCTTCCTTTCACTGGCTCTGGTGTCGTTTCCCCCCTCTGAGATTCTGCCCCCCTCCCCCCAACATCTTCCGGCGCCCCTGTAATGTCAATGCATAGGACGGGTATACTATCACCCGGTAAGTATAGAGTTCAACTGGAGTGCTTCCACACCAGTGTATCATTTTTCATTACACTTTAATCCTGACTAAGGCAATCATTTAGGTTGACACATTTAGTCAGCTCTGCGCTAGGGTGTTCACGGACGATTCTAGGGTAGTACAAAGGGTCGGTCAACCTTAAAGTTTTATTTCGTACATCGCATGCTGTATACACAGTCACACGTAATTACAGAGCAAAACAGACCTCACCAGTATTATTCAAATTTTTTTTCAAGTAAAGTTCCTTTCATGAAGTCACGTGATAAATGATTCCTAATACTGAATACATAATGCTGATGTACAGTAACGCATATTGTCCACGGCAGTTAGACAGGTTCCTATGGTGTCAAAGCCACGTTCAGTTTGTTCTCTTGAAAAAGGTTTTAACTCCGCCGTGAGTCGTTTTACATCCCGGTCCGTGTCCTACATAAACACAAAGGACATGACAGGTCCGTCATCTGATACTGTTGTTGACACCAGAATATTGCACATCCTTGTACGAGTATAGTGACCGACATCTCTCTCTCTCTCTCTCTCTCTCTCTCTCTCTTACTCTCTCTCTCTCTCTCTCTCTCTCTCTGATCTACGGAGAACTCCCGCTGTTGGTGACGGCCACAATAAAGTACATTAACAATTGGCTAAGACTAACTAAACTCCCCAACAGCAGGTACGTTAACATGGCATACTGCATGATGGTAAACATGAACGAAAGAGGACCGGAAAACTGAGTGTCAAAAGTAAAGATGTTGCTCTGTTACAATGGTTTCGCACACGTCTGGTGGAATGAAGGTGTTGGTGACGAGAGTCTGTTGCTACACTGTGTATCTGAATTTAAAACTTAGACTCACGGATTGTTTCTACCAGGGCTGGCATGCCAAAATAGAAGACAGCACAAAATACAAATACGTACAAGCCCTTAAATGCTGTTCTCGAACGTGAGAAATATTTCGATGTGCCCCAAAAGCCTGTCAGTCGCTCAATATACATAAAATTCCGCCTTGGGCTGCTACCACTAAAGGCAAACAAGCTCCGTTATGTTGAAACCGGCGATGCCGCAATGATGTGCCCGTTATGCAAAACTCCTGTTGAAGACGATAAACATTTCCTGTTTGCATGTCCATTCTACACAAATGTTAAGAGTTAGAGTTCTCGATGATTCTTCTGATTTGCACCATTTCCGTAACCAAAGCATGGCGATTTTGAACACAAAGAACCCAAGACGCATTAACTTCTTGGCAAGGTTCGTTTTTCATGAGGTGACACCGTGAAATAGCTTTCAGGAAGTAACAGTAAACATATATTCAGACTATATTTATGATCCACATTTCATGGCTACGTGCTCTACAAACATCTTGTAAATCCATCTGAAAAACAAAAGATAACCTGTATTTGACTCTGACTCAGAACCGATGGCCCGACACCCCCCCCCCCCCCACCTCCCGCCTCCCGAATGCGCGTGGTCAACGTCTGTTTATTCACGTGTTGTGTCCAGTTTGCGGAGTTTTGACACCACCATCATCATCATTCAGAATCATCATCATCGTCATCGTCGTTATTTATCAGCAGTCAGGCGCCCCAGCAGGAATTCCCTCAACTTTCGCATTATTTGCCAAGTCTTCTAGAACCTCGCAAAGGCCCGGCCTTTTCCACCAGTGGACTGACACATTTCTGACAATACACCCTCTTGTGTACAAACGACTATAGTTTAACGTTCTTTTCCACTACGTATCGCCAGACACTGAGACCAGAAAACACAATTTAGAGTTCTCACATCGCAATAGAAATTGGTAGCTGTACTCAGGGTGACCCCGGCAAAATTATGGCGGAAAAAAATCTAAAAACATCGGAGTTTAACATCCTTTTCCACTACGTATCGCCAAATAGGGGGATCTGAAAACACTTACCAGACAGGTCACACTTTGATAATGATAATAATGAGTATTGTAAAGGCGCTTTACCCAGTTTCATGAATCGGCTCAAAGCGCCGCGAACTGAACCCAACACGCATGCTCACGTGAATCACACGCATTCTCTCACACACTGGACATAAACACATTACAATCACGTGGTGCGAAGGGTCAGATCAGCTATTTAAATTTCGGGATTTAGAATTGCATTTATTTTTCAGATTTGGTGGGCTGAACATTTCCAAAGCAAACTTTCTACACAGATCACATTATCAGCCCGGGGACACCAGCTAGTTGAAAAGTAAATGACCAAATCTTTCCTGCAGTGTAATCTTTATGTGGAGGCTACAAACTTGTTTCCCATCCCTCGTAAATGGCGAGCAACTCAACTGTCAAACAATACTAGTAATAACTCACCTGGCGTGAAGTGTCCACTGGGTTGCGTCAATATGGCGGAGTGAGTTGTCAGAACAGACGAGAAACTTCCTGGTTGTTTCGTGTCAACAGAAGTCGTGCGAAAGAGAGATACTGTACCCAGCCTGCTACGCAACGTGTCAGCAAAGACTATACACACAAAGTCTTTACTGCGTGTATAGTATTTGGTGTCAGCAAGAAGCCAATTAAGCCAAGCGTATCACCCTCGCGCGCTGTGGAAAGAAGGCCACCCCCTTTTCAGCAAGGAATCCACCCGCGCGACGCGTTGTTCGGTAACGGTTGTGGGGAGCCGGGGTGGCCGAATGGTAAGAGCGTTGGACCTCCAATGCTCGGGTCGTGAGTTCGATCCCCGCTGGAGCCACATATTGTGCTGGCTTTTTCATCGTTGCCCCGTCTTTGATATCACCCGTATGTGGTGGAAAAGGACGTTAAACTCCTAAACACCCACCCACCCTCGGTAACGGTTGTGAACGAGTCGGGGACATCAGTCGCAATCTCCCGTTCTTTTTATCCCCCGACGGATTCCATGTATTAGAGGTTAGTGGTATGGGAGTGTCAGAACAAGATCAAAAGATGTAACAATTAAATGCGAGAAGGGATACCTGTGACCGGGGAAATGTACCCGAAACCCAGTGATCAGTTCCACAATAGTGCGATATACTAACCTTGCAGACTGACTGCGCACCGCCCGAGTACTTGGACTACACACACACGCACACACGCACACACAGACGCACACGCACACACACACACACACACACACACACACACACACACACACACACACAATTATAACAACGACAATTGGAAACAAAGGCGACAACGACGTGAACTGCAGTACGTGTGGTGTCACAGTGTGAGTGGGAATGAATGCTGTGTAACAAACGTTATGATGTGGAAACACAGACACACAGCAATGTGTAGATTTCGTCACGACAACGGACAGACATGAAACTAGTGACAAGACAGAATCATACAAGAAATCTTTTCCACAACAAACACTCAAGGCAAGATTTGGTTCAGTTTCCAAAGTGTTATTGAAAATAGATGTTCAAGTTATTTGTATACCATGTAACAACGAGAAATTAAAAATAAAAAACAATCCGTCTGATTTGTTATGGGGTTAGAAAAATGTCCCGGCATTAATCCACCCACCCACCCACCACCACCATTCCAACTATGCTAAAATAACAGAAACACGAGGGCCCTAGCTGACCACCAAAACCATAAACATTACTGATAATCTATCAACATAATCTATCAACATAATCTATCAACATAATCTATCAATATAACCTATCAGCATAATCTATCAACATAATCTGTCAAAATCATCTGTCAACATAACCTATCAACATAATCCATCAACATAACCTATCAACATAACCTATCAACATAATCTATCAACATAACCTATCAACATAACCTATCAACATAACCTATCCAAACGGCTAAAGCTGAACACTGAACAAATCAACCAAAACACACACTGTGACACACCTGAAATTTGAAGTACTACATGTCTTACAGTTTGACACTTTTCTGCTGCTATTTACAGTATTTAGAATATTTGACAATGACAATACATGTAACAACAATACAGTATTTTCATTGTTTGCAATATTCACGGTAGTAATAAAACAATTAAACAATTACATTTTCCCATTGTTTCGTACAGTATTTACAATGTTTGTACAGTATTTACAATGTTAGTACAGTATTTAAGATGTTTGTACATTATTTACAATGTTTGTACTGTATTTACAACGTTTACACAGTATTTACAATATCTGTACAACATTTACAATGCTTGTACAGTATTTACAAAGTTTGTATAATATTTAAAATGTTTGTACAGTATACACAATGTATGCACAATATTTACAATGTATGTACAGTATTTACAATGTTTGTACAGTGTTTACAATGCTTGTACAGTATTTACAATGTTCGTACAGTACAGTATTTCCACTCCATAAAGCAACGACAGTACAGTGTATGGGATGACAGTTGCTAGTTTCTGTCTGTGGGAGATTTCTTCTCTGACCACAAACAGTCTCTATCGCCATGTTTGTCTTTCCACCAACTGTCGTCAAGGTTTTAATTACCGAGTCAGACTGGGCCATCTCATAATAACACCAGCATAGTGCCGGCTGTTCAAACAAACAAACAAATTAATTTTGTTTTGACAACAAATCACAAAGTCGGTACTCGTATGGTCACGTGTTTCTGTCCACGAACCATCTTCCTCTCAACCTAGTCTGTTTCCACGGACCATCTTTCAATCATTCGTTATTCGCCATTTTGTTTTTACCCTGTGATTTAATTGACGTCTGTGTCAGTTTCCTACTGAACTCTCCCTGTAAGATAGTGTAGTTTTAATTTGACTAAAGCATTGTCTACAGTATTTGGTTCAAACAGGCGTTTAGCTTCTCAATATTGTTATACTGCTTTTTCACAACCTAATTCAACATGTCCGTGATATCTGATGGTTTAACAGTCACTGGCTTGGTCATTGGGCATGACATCAGTTGTTGTTGTTGATGATGAAGCTGCTGTTGATGACGATGGTGAAGATGAGGATGATGGATGCCGTAACGGACATTCTATTCACTAACTGTATGGGTCAATATTTGATTCAGCACTGTAAGTACAGGAAATACTGACGGTAGGAAGCCGTAACTCCGGAGATTTTCTCCCTTGGTATGTACACGGTGTCTAAGGAGGATTCGTTACAAGTCGAACTATTTCACACACACACACACACACACACACACACACACACACACACACACACACACACACACACACACACACAAACTAATAGAGAGAGAGATCGAGAGCGGCTAGAGTGGTGAGGTAACAGAAAGCGGGCTGTGCAAACTCCTTTGAAGTTATAGACAGTAATACTGTCAGTACGATCTGTGTTACCAGTCTGTGCTGCACGAATTATGTCATTTCATTACGTTTTTCTTGCGTGACGTCACAGATTGGTGGTCGCTAGAAAATAACGTCACAAAAGTAACACATGTTGTTAACACAGGCCTGATGTAAATATTATTTGACACTCAGATCTCCATCAGCGGAGCGTCAACTACACCATGTTTACCTTTCTCAACGTCACTGTGACGTCACAACGAGGACCGTTAGAATGGCGAAACCGGCGCGGATGTATAGCGCGTCACGAGGGGGCTCAGACTAGAGCAGAATACAGAGTGAATGTTGTGAGGAACTACGACAACGACAACTTTAACGGTCAAAACGGTCGGGAGGGAAACGGGAAAGGGTGGAGCGAGGAGGGGAGGGAGGGAGGGGTTAAGCGTGTTTGGGTTGTGCATCATCATCATCATCATCATCATCATCATCACTAGTGACAGGGCTGGAGGGATCAAGATCAGTAAGATTACCAACATGTACAACGAGTGATGTAGAGCGGGACATGGATCTCAGTCTCTCTGTAGCATCATCAACAACACGCCATTCCCCCACGACAACAACGACTCGCCTCTCGAGCCCTGTCACAACACGCCAGTCTGTCACCACGATTGTGTCCTTCATGGCGACAGCCACGTCCCTGATGGCAGCTTCATCATCACGTGACGTCACCACCTGTACGGGCAGGCCGCGCGCACGGAGTCTGCTGACCACAGGTAGGTCGTCACGTGGTTCATTACACAGGATGACGGTGTCCCGGTACTGCAGGTCATGACCTGGTGACACGACAACCACAACAACGGCTTATACACATCGTCTGCTGGTAGTGGTGGTGGTGGTGTAGTTGTGGTAGTCGTAGTCGTATCAACCGACCTAACGCTAGCGAGTGTGTGAGCGATGACGTCATACAAACAACAAACGGTTATCTGTGTGTAAAGCGAGTGAGCGAGAGAAAATCGAGCAAGAGAGCGATAGAGTGAGTGAGTGAATGAATGAACGAATGAAAGGGAACGAGCGAGCAGGACAGATCTAAACTCGGTGAGTGAGTGGGTGAGTGCGTGAATGAACGAGTGAGCGAGTGGTACACGTGACACATACCCGACTGACCCACCCGCAGCTCCACCAGTAAGTTGACGATGTTGTCCGCACAACGTTCACAGTTCTCTGGCCGGCGCCCTGTGTGACCAGGTAATGGTGTGACAGACTCCAGTGTCCATGTCGCGTGATGTAACCTCCTGACCTCGGGGCCGTCTGTCGGGGCGGGGGTGGCGCTGCTGCTGTACCCCAGGACTTTCTTACCATCAATATCAAGTGACTTCTTTATTTCTGTGACAATTGCCGGCGGACAGCGCAGTGGGCGGGTGAGGGTTTCCACAGAAACACACGGCGGTACCCGGACACGGTCCACTGCCGCTGCCCACAGGTGTAGGGAGGGAACACGGTTTGACAGGTGAGTGACGAACTCGGAGAACCTGCCGCTAGTGTTGTAGTCACTGTTACAGAGAATGGAGAGGAGACAGTCAGTCAGGGTGTTGGCAGTGACGTCATACTTGTCGGTTTCAGGCGGCTGTTAATGACGTTATTTTGGCTTTGCTCTGTCCTTGGGGATGTGTGACGTCATAACACAGTATTTGTCGTCATCAGTAGGTAAAAATCTTCTCTCTTTATGCTATTTCTGTCGCTCTGTGTGGATGCGTGCGTGCGTGTGAGCGTGCGTACATATATATATATATATATATATATATATATATATATATATATATGTGTGTGTGTGTGTGTGTGTGTGTGTGTGTGTGTGTGTGTGTGTGTGTGTGTGTCCCGTCATCACAGTACAACTTACTCGCCATAAAATGCCTCATCGGCGATGATGTAAAGTTCTCCATTATTCGCGGCTGCCGCCAGTTCGTTGACAGCGGTCTCCACGTCTGTCTTGTTCTTAAAGTTGTACATATGGCGGTGGACGCGTGGGGCGGCTGCTGGTGTTGCTGTTGGACCACCCCCCGGGGCGGCTGCTGGTGTTGCTGTTGGACCACCCCCCGGGGCGGCTACTGGTGTTGCTGTTGGACCACCCCCCGGGGCGGCTGCTGGTGTTGCTGTTGGACCACCCCCCGGGGCGGCTGCTGGTGTTGCTGTTGGACCACCCCCCGAGGCGTGCAGCAGCTGTTGCTCCATAAGTATGATGACGGCACGACTCTCATCGTGTGAACTCAACAAGTGAACGTCCTTTCCCCGCTGCCTCCACTGCATGCCCTTTAGTGTCAGCACGACCGTTTTGCCCGTTCCTGTGTGGAAGGAGGGAGTGTTGATGATGTAACATTACCTCGGTGAATACTGAACACAAACACTGCGGACAACAGTTAATAGTTCTACTTATTATACTTATTACTGATCAACAGTCAGTACAGTAGACACCAATACACTCCCACTGTCAGTCTCAAGGTCACAGGGAGGTTTACCACAACATTCTGTTTTTATAAGGGTTTCATTTTACAGTTTCTACATAGTACTTGAGACGAATACATGTACTACCATTACTACTACTACTACCACTACTACAACGTCTACTACTACAACAACAACGTCTACTACAACTGCTGCTATTACAACTACTTACTTCCACTACTGTGTACCAATGCCACTACTACTACTACTGCAACATCTACTACAACATCTACTGGGGGAGGGTGGGTGTTTGGGGGTTTAACGTCCTTTTCCACCACATAGGGTGATATCAAAGACGGGACAAAGATGAAAAAGCCAGCACAAATATTTGGCCCCAGCCGGGATCACAACAACTACTACTACACCACCAGTACCACTACAAGTACTACCACTACAACTACTACCACTACAACTAACTACTTCTACTACGGTGTACCACCACCACTGCCACTACTGTTATTACTACGACTACAACTGCAACTACTACATGTACTACCACAACACCGACTAACTACTTCCCTTACAGTGTACCTCCACCACTACCACTACTACTATTACCACTGCTGCAGCTACCACTACTACCACAACAACTAACTACATCTACTACAGTGTAGCTCCACCACTACTACTTTTACTATTAGTATTACTACTACTACAGCTACCACTACTACTATTACCACTGCTACAGCTACCACTACTATTGTACCACAACAACTAACTACATCTACTACAGTGTACCAACGCCATTACCACTACTAATACATCTACTACAACTACCACTACTACTACTACAACTACTAACTACTTCAACTACGGTGTATCAACGCTATTACCACTACTACTATTACATCTACTACAACTACCACTACTACTACTAAAACTACAACAACTACTTTTACTGCAGTGTACCACAGCTGCTACTACCACTACTACCACCACCAATACTACTACCACCACTACTACCTCAGTTTCTCTTTTTGTAATCATGAAAATGTTTGTTTCCAAAACGTATTCATATGTGGACCCCCCAACCCATTCCAATACCTGGCGGGCCCCACAGTAGCACCAAGTCCTGTTGTGGCTCGGGTCTGTTGACAAGCGCCACCTGATCAGGAAATAAGGTCAACACGGCCATTCTGAGACCCGTGTGGGCGATGGCCTCTGTCTCAGTTCTTAGCTCCATACAGCGTCTTGGGGTGGTTACAGTCGGAACCACTATAGAGGTGGCGGGGCCACAGAACCTGAAACAGTGACAGTCGGACATGTCAGGGGACACACACACACACACACACACACACACACACACACACACACACACACACACACAAAGAGAGTCGGGGGGGGGGGGCAGAGTGGGAGGAGGATGTTTAAGGGTTAAACGTCCTTTTCCACCACATAATGGTGATATCAAAACTGGAGGCAACGAAAAACAACAACATCAACAACAACAAACAACAAATTTACGGGAATCGAACTCACCACCCGAGCATTGAAAGTCCTACGTTCTACCGCTCCAAGAGAGAGAGAGAGAGAGAGGGGGGGGGGGGGAGAGAGAGAGAGAGAGATAAAAATAGTTGTCTCTCATCCTTTGAAACTGATAATCTTTTAATGATCATTTACAGGAAAAGTGCTGTCCACCCACCTGGCGACCAGTCTCTCATAGATATCGTTTGTCATGTCTGTGTCCTGGCCGTGGTCTGTCACACTTCGTTCCCACCACTCGGAACTGTCGGCACAAAGACAGCGGGCCACAGCGGCAGCGGTATCTGTTGCTCCCACACATTGACAGAGGTCCTGGAACACACACACACACACACACACACACACACACACACACACACACACACACACACACACACACACACACACACACACACACGATTCGTGGGTTACCTTTCCTGACTCGTCCCAGCCAACGTGTGACGTGTCTTCATACACCAAGCATCTTGTAGTCCATGACCGCTCTCTACTGTTAAGATACTTCGCAACTTCGCGCTCTACGTTAGTAACTTACGAAGACAGAAGAGACAGAAACTAACTTACTTTCTAACTTACGAAGACAGAAGAGACAGAAACTAACTTACTTACTAACTTACGAAGACAGAAGAGACAGAAATTACTCATTACCTTACTAAGTTACTCTCGTCTGTATTAGTTTCAAGTGCCCCGAAACATGTTTTTCATTTTTTAATTTTTTTTTTACTACTTTATTATCCCTTTCCGGAAATTCGGGCTGCTTCCCCCAAGGGAAGCGCGTAGCCGCGGTGCAGCGCCACCCAATACCTATCCTATAGTTTTTACAATTTTGCTGGGGGAGGACAGCCGGAAAACCCGGAGAGAAACCCCCGATGAGCAGCCCGGCAGCCAGGAAAAGCCGGTATCACATATCACAAGCTCGACCTGGGCTCGAACCCACGCTTCATCGCCATGACATTGGTGACGGCCGTTCAGTAGCGCAGCGGCTAAATCCGACGCGCTACCTATTAGACCACCGCTCACCCCGCTGTGTGTTCTATTTGTGATTTATCAGCCAAGACTCACAAATTATAATGGGCTTTTGACTTACCAAGTGACTCTCATTTCAAGAGCTGATAAAAACCAAACGATAGTTTTCACAACTCCGACCAGTAAATGTCTACGTCACGACCAACGTCATCATGTTCATGTTGTGCCATTTACATCATGAACTGACGTACGTATTCAATGACTTGGCGCAAAATCAAAAACCCTAGATCTGCTACACTACAATGGATCTATGGTCTTTGGCAAAGCTATCAACACAGAAACCGAAGATTATGGTACTCCTGCGGAATTTCAGTATAACCGTAGTGTTTGCAGAGAGAGAGAGAGAGAGAGAGTGTGTGTGTGTGTGTGTGTGTGTGTGTGTGTGTGTGTGTGTGTGTGTGTGTGTGTGTGTGTGTGTGTGTGTGTGTGTGTGTGTGTGTGTGTGTGTGTGTGTGTGTGTGTGTGTGTGTGTGTGTTTGACTTAGAGTCTAGCGTCCTTTTCCACCACACAAGACGGGGCAGCAAGAAAAACGCTAGCACAAATATTTGGCCCCAGCTGGGATTCGAACTCAGACCCGAGCATTCAGAGTGCAATGCTCGACCATTCGGCTACCCAGAGGGAGAGAGAGAGAGAGAGAGAGAGAGAGAGAGAGAGAGAGAGAGAGAGAGAGATCACCTGCTGGACCTGGGGGTTTGTGTCAATAGCCTGTACCAGCTGTGCTGTCGTCACGTTGGGTAACATCAGTATCTTGGTGATGTTGATGGGCCCCAAGTCTGACACAAGACGTCCCAACAGATTGTGAGCTGTGTTCAGTTGCTTCACAGCCCTCTGTACTTTGGCCACCACCGCCTGGTCCGTGGTGAGCTGGGGGTTGTCTCCCACTGATTTCACTTCCCCTACTATCAGACCATACCGGCGGCTTATTATCAACACATCAAAGTCACCGTCCGGATTACCCAGCGTGGTTGGTCGTGCGAGCAGGCGGGTAGCTGCGGCAGAGATTGGATCAACTTGGTTGTCCAGGTATTTCCTGAACTGTAACTGGGACAGTACCATCATGACCTCCTGCCTCCTCTCCGCCACTTGCTGCAGACGTTGAAGCACCTGCTGCAGCGCGCGATCGTCCCTCACATCACTGTCTTGGACCGGGGATAGCGGGTCACCAGGGGGGACTGGCTGATACACTCGTGATGCAAGGGGTGGGGGGTTAGACTGAGGGGGTGGTCCACTGGGAACGTTAATGGGCACCTGGCCAGCCTGATCTGATGCTACCTGTGGAACTAGTACCGGCAGTCCGGATACCGTCTGTACGTCGTGCTGCACTCTGTTGAAGTGAAGCGGAGGGAGGAAGTAGGTTTGGCTGTGGAGGTTGGGGTACCAGTCATGTACAGACTGAAGCCAGAGGTTTTCGGCCTTATCAACTGTCGTCTGAGGCTGACTTGTGCCTTGTGCTGTCTGTATAGAGCCCTGAGGCTGAGGATATCTCGCGTATTGTTGACATGAACCAACACCTTGTACTGTCCGTGTAGAGATGTGAGGCTGGGAATGACTAACATTTCGTCTCTGGTTTTGACTCGCGCCTGCCACGTGACCAGACTGTGGGCGGTGAGAACTGTGTGGACCGGGACAGTTCTTTGCTAAATGTCCCAGCTGCTGACATCTATAGCACCGGACAAGGGGACAGTTCCTGGCGATATGACCGGGCTGTCCACACTTGTAACACACTCCCCGACTGCCCGGGGGTGGGGGGCCGTGTCGTCGCATGATCAGTATCTGAAATACAACAGGACACACTGTCGACTTGTTTTCCGCTACAGTGTCATCCGACATAATAATAATAATAATAAATGGTATTTGTAGGGCGTATTTCTTTAAATGAAACTCAATGCGCCTATCACTCACTCACACTCACGCACATTATACAACGATGAACGTGAACACACACACACACACACACACACACACACACACACACACACACACACACACACACACACACACGTGAAACTGACTAGAGTACCGGCGGGTCTATGTGCTCATTCACCCTCTGCGCTCACTGAAATTCCTCTAGCCAGCCTCTGGTTGAAGCTACGACCACCGTTCACATGTTGACGTGTAGGAAAATCTCTCAGCTATCTAACCTCACAATGCGCACGCCCCCGTCTTTTCAATTGTCCGTCAGCAGTACGGTTTGTGAGGTGACTCGAATTTTGGTTCATGCGCAATAGGCTTGGTGCGCGCGCTCACAGTTGGATGGTATTGGCTACATAATACAGATGCTTATATCAAGGAAAACACTATATTTTCCTATTGAATAAAACGCTTTACGCAACACCCTCCCAACGCATCAAAATTCACCAAAAAATTCCCACGCACAGAACAGCCAGAGAATCAAGTCAGTGTGGGCTGATTTTAAAGAAATTCCGTTTCTTTGCAATGACTGCAGCGATCCCCTACCCCTCACTCCTCTGGCGTCTGCTTGCCAGTCAGCCAAGATACACAGCTGCGCATGAACACAAGTAGTCCACAGGCTGGGCCAAAAGCAAGTCTCATTTTCAGTGTTGTCAAACTCACCTGGCATGGATCTTACTCACCAAACCAATGAACACCCCCAAACTGTCATTTTTCACACCAAAAATTTTTTTAAAAAAAAGCAAAAGTTTCAGACTATATTTAGCGGAGTTGTTACTACATGCCCCGGAAGCTATTACCGTTCTGTAACCTGTAAATTGCGCTCGGGGGTCGACATTGCGCTCGGGTAGGGATGGTCTGGCGCTCGTTTGAAATAACTTCCTCTGGGTAACATATGCTTATAAAAATCTATTTTAATGGCAAATAAAGCAATCATCATTCAATATATAAAGACACAAGGCCATAGTAGATACTCAATGTTTATTAAAGAAGCAGAAAATACAGTAACTAAAGCAGCAGCGTTCAACTGTCACAGAACAAGAAATCAACAATGACCCACTCAGGAAAACCTGTGAAGGGACAGGAGTGTGTCCAGTGGTGGCAAATGATTAGAGTATTCCAACTGAAATAAATGGTCAGCCGGCTTGACATTTCAATGAAATATTGAAACACCCTATGGCGCATAGCCCAACCCCATGTTTTTTTGCCTCCACTATGCGCTCACCCCCCCTAAACCAGTCCTGGTTCGTTGTACAGCATTTCATTCGTACCAACCCATCACCTACACCACTTGCAAAGTGTCTTGTTAACATTCAAAACGTATCTGTCTGAATTCAAAGCAGCACCTGCTTTTGCTAGCGAGTAGGCTATGTCCGCTGATCAACCCCATTAGTGAGGCAAGGAACAAGGAACTTACCTTTGTGTGAGTCAAACCAGACGCTGTATCTCGCAAAACGCGCGAAAGGATGCGAGGGTCAAGTAAAGGGAAGCAATCCAAGGTCGTGAGAAGACGCTAAGCAGTCAATTTGGAGTTATGTTTCTTGGTGAGCGCATTGCCCACCCGATCGCGCAGACCCGCCGGTATTCTAGTTAGACAGGAAATGACTGGTGTTAGTTATTTGTGGCCTCACGCCGCTCAAGCAACAAAGACCAGCACGCGGCTGGGGGAATTTCTGGAAGGCTTTGCAAAAAAAGTTTTCAGATTGCTCTTGAAAACAGACAGTGTGGGCGCATTTCTCTACAGGCGGAGAGTTCCAAAAGGCTAGAGCGGCAAAACTCAGTGAAAGAGCGCTCGCCAAAAGATTTCAGGTTGCGCTTGGGGATTTTGAGAAGCCTCTCGGCCGGACGACGACCGGAGGGTTCGCGACGGTATATAGGTGACAAGTGAAGCTGAAAGGTATGGTGGGAGAGTGCCATCAAAGTGACGAAATGCCAGAACAGACATTTTGTAGTGAAGGCCTTATGCTTATCTGACATGCAGGGTCACGGGGTCACGAAACCCCTGCAAAGCCTGGGCACGTTGATCATTCCTGTATCTCCCTCCCCCCCTCCCCCCCCCCCCCCCCCCCCCCCTCTGAGATTCTGCCGCCTCCCCCCAACATCTTCCGGCGCCCCTGTAATGTCAATGCATAGGACGGGTATACTATCACCCGGTAAGTAAAGAGTTCAACTGGAGTGCTTCCACACCAGTGTATCATTTTTTCATTACACTTTACTCCTGACTAAGGCAATCATTTAGGTTGACACATTTAGGTTGTCAGCTCTGCGCTAGGGTGTTTCTAGGGTAGTACAAAGGGTCGGTCAACCTTAAAGTTTTATTTCGTACATCGCATGCTGTATACACAGTCACACGTAATTACAGAGCAAAACAGACCTCACCAGTATTATTCAAATATTTTTCTTTTTTTTTTTTTCAAGTAAAGTTCCTTTCATGAAGTCACGTGATAAATGATTCCTAATACTGAATACATAATGCTGATGTACAGTAACGCATATTGTCCACGGCAGTTAGACAGGTTCCTATGGTGTCAAAGCCACGTTCAGTTTGTTCTCTTGAAAAAGGTTTTAACTCCGCCGTGAGTCGTTTTACATCCCGGTCCGTGTCCTACATAAACACAAAGGACATGACAGGTCCGTCATCTGATACTGTTGTTGACACCAGAATATTGCACATCCTTGTACGAGTATAGTGACCGACATCTCTCTCTCTCTCTCTCTCTCTCTGATCTACGGAGAACTCCCGCTGTCGGTGACGGCCACAATAAAGTACATTAACAATTGGCTAAGACTAACTTAACTCCCCAACAGCAGGTACGTGAACATGGCATACTGCATGATGGTAAACATGAACGAAAGAGGACCGGAAAACTGGGTGTCAAAAGTAAAGATGTTGCTCTGTTACAATGGTTTCGCACACGTCTGGTGGAATGAAGGTGTTGGTGACGAGAGTCTATTCCTACACTGTGTATCTGAATTAAAACTTAGACTCACGGATTGTTTCTACCAGGGCTGGCGTGCCAAAATAGAAGACAGCACAAAATACAAATACGTACAAGCCCTTTAATGCTGTTCTCGAACGTGAGAAATATTTCGATGTGCCCCAAAAGCCTGTCAGTCGCTCAATATACATAAAATTCCGCCTTGGGCTGCTACCACTAAAGGCAAACAAGCTCCGTTATGTTGAAACCAGCGATGCCGCAATGATGTGCCCGTTATGCAAAACTCCTGTTGAAGACGATAAACATTTCCTGTTTGCATGTCCATTCTACACAAATGTTAAGAGTTAGAGTTCTCGATGATTCTTCTGATTTGCACCATTTCCGTAACCAAAGCATGGCGATTTTGAACACAAAGAACCCAAGACGCATTAACTTCTTGGCAAGGTTCGTTTTTCATGCGGTGACACCGTGAAATAGCTTTCAGGAAGTAACAGTAAACATAATTATATTCAGACTATATTTATGATCCACATTTCATGGCTACGTGCTCTACAAACATCTTGTAAATCCATCTGAAAAACAAAAGATAACCTGTATTTGACTCTGACTCAGAACCGATGGCCCGACCCCCCCCCCCCCCACCTCCCGCCTCCCGAATGCGCGTGGTCAACGTCTGTTTATTCACGTGTTGTGTCCAGTTTGCGGAGTTTTGAGACGAGTGATGTTGATAAAACACCACCATCATCATCATTCAGAATCATCATCATCGTCATCGTCGTTATTTATCAGCAGTCAGGCGCCCCAGCAGGAATTCCCTCAACTTTCGCATTATTTGCCAAGTCTTCTAGAACCTCGCAAAGGCCCGGCCTTTTCCACCAGTGGACTGACACATTTCTAACAATACACCCTCTTGTGTACAGACGACTATAGTTCAGCTTTTGCCTACTTGCCCTCACTTGTTGATTTGTCTTTCTATGTGGTTTCTATAGCAAAGGAAACAACATCATAGGACGGGCTAAATTTTCCACGTTGACAGGCAAGTCTCTGTGGTACAAACGCACGTCACTGCCAATCTCCCACAGAGACCATGTTGCAAGTGTAACTCTGACAATGACATAGGAAAACGTACGCCATCGATGCTGCACATGAACAAGCTCTCGGCTGTGTGTGTGTGTGTGTGTGTGTGTGTGTGTGTGTGTGTGTGTGTGTGTGTGTGTGTGTGTGTGTGTGTGTGTGTGTGTGTGTGTGTGACGCGTCTTAAAAGTACAGGTATGTTGAGTGCAGTAAAGCGTATGTAGTGCTTACTGTCAGTAACGCGTTATGCTGTTGGACAAAATGCCACGTGACGCGGACCCGGAGCTTCAGTGTGCGGGGGCCTGGGATACATTTCATTATAATGCGCCAAAGGATCACCAGAAGAAATTTGATGCTCTTGATTTTACACATAAGGCCTCTGTAAGGGAGGCGATTAAGAGGGACACCGCTTTGCACGAAATACGCAGACACACTAAGGATCTCTGACCAAACTTAACGTTTTTGTTCTTACTGTGGGGATGCGCAGAACTTTGGTGTCAGGGGAACCGCGTAAATGCATGGATGGGTGTAACAACAGAACGGTTTGGAAAGGCAGGAGGGCCCGGTGCCAGAGAGAGAGAGAGAGAGAGAGAGAGAGAGAGAGAGAGAGAGAGGCAGACAGAAGCTTGTGTTTTACTCTCTCTCACTCTCTCTCTCTCTCTCCAATGGGAGGCCAATGCAGGGAGTGTGTGCTGGGCGAAACATGAAAACAACGAGACATGTGGCTGAGTTTTTTTTTTGTTTGTTTTTTTTTTTTTTAACGCTATCATTGGTGTTTTGCTGTTGTTGTTTTTGTTGTTGTTTTGTTTTGTGTTTTAAACGCTACATGTACTATCAGTCATCATTATGTAAAGTGCGTACGCAGATATTATTATTATTATTATTATTAATATAAAATCTTTTAATCAGCAGTAGCCTCAGGCTGACTCTTAAGGGATCTAAGTTTATATATAAGCAAGTAAGTTCTCTGACATTGTCCTCACGATGCAAATACATGTGCTAAGTCAGTAAGGAAGATCGAAGGCAGCTGGGTATGAACATGGTACCTACATGTAAAACTGTGGTACATATGTACATGCATATACACAATAGGCCTATTTATAAATTTATAAATAAACTCAATCAGTTTCTCAAACATACAAGAATGTAGAGTAATCATGGACCCTGGATCAGAGAATTGAGGTTTCAAAGAGTATGCAATGCTGTTTTCAGTTTGAAGCAGGTGGTAGACGCTAATTACACAGATTTCATCCTCAGCAACTACACGCGCAAAACTTGTATTCCATGTGCCACTTCTGTTGGGAGAACTGCCGAATGGTAGAGCGTTGGACTTTCAATGCTCGGGTCGTGAGTTCGAATCCCGGCTGGGACCAAATATTTGTGCTGGCCTTTTTCTCGTTATCCCGTCTTTACAATCACCCATACGTGCTGGAAAAGGACGTTAAACTCCCAAACACCCACCCATCCCACTTTTGTTGTTTGCATTTGTGAAGAAAGTTTGAATTTCAGCAGTTACTGTCAACATGCACAACAAGGAACCTCCACTGTTTTCTTTACATTTCCGTCAATGAACCCGTTCCAGTCCTCACCTATCAAATAACCTTCTATGATGTGGAAGAGACGGACCCCTCCAACACCGACCCCCCACCCCCACCCCCATCCCCTTCTGCCCACTGCACATCCGGATGTTTTATGTAGAAAAATCACTTTGCATTCATGTGGTTGGCATCAAACAGCTGACAGCTGAACTAAGGGTATCAGATATCTGTAGTGTTAGCTCTGCATTTGTGTTGCCCTGCTCAAGCAATGAAAGAAGTAACTTAACTAATTATGCCGTGTCCAACATGCAAGCACTTCCACCCACTTTCCTTCCCGCTACGTATTTATTCTATACTTACCTATCTATTTACTTTATATATATATATATTCTCTGTTCTATGTTACTTTATTTTTTTTCTTTACTGAGAGTTTTACACAACCATTTATATACACTAAATAGCACATTTACTACCTTATTTGGAATGCAAACACCAGACAACTGTTCTTTGGCGGTGCTTAATGCAACAACACGAGTATAATCAAAGTGCAACACTCCCATGGAGCTAAATGTAATACCATGCAGACAAATTAATCACGATTTTTTAGTGAGGTGACTGGTGCACAACCCGTAGTAACTGAGTTAATAAAATGAACTGTGAACTAAAACAAAACCAACAACAACAACAACAACAACAAACAAACAAAAAACACCCAAATCGGTATAGCGAACAGCATTTGGGGAAACCAAAATCAGTTATTACATCAGTTATATATCTTCCAGGCAGTTACGTAGCTCCTCTGACACTAAAGTTCTGAGCACCCCCTCAGTAAGAACTAAAACATATGGTCAGAGATCCTTTTCCTTTCAGGCTCCAGCTCTTTGGGACCAACTTCCTAAACCGCTTAGACACACAGAGTCCAGTGCCAGCTTCAAACGCTGCCTCAAAACCCACTTATTTAAAACTGATTACTGATTTACTCTGCCCTTCCACACCGTGTCAGTCTGCTTGTTGTGAGTTATTGTTTAACTTTGAATGTTCCCTGTGAGTCTGTGTGTATGAAAGTGGTGTATGCAGTTATGATGTACGGCGCTTAGAGCCTGTTTTATTTCATGTATAGGCGCCTTATAAGTCGTCATTATTATTATTATTATTATAACTTCGTGAATCATTTGGCTATGATATAAGATTATGCTAATTATGTCAGAATATAATCAACATGAACCGTACATATCATCATCTACACATATGGTAATAATATTATGTTAATGTTTGTCTATATCACTGTGTCTGACTTTTTCGGCTTCAACAATTTGAAAAATGTTAAATACTGTTATTTGTTGTCAGAGTTTTTTTTTTATTATTCAAACCACAGAGAGAGAGAGAGAGAGAGAGAGAGAGAGAGAGAGAGAGAGAGAGAGAGAGAGAAAATCAATGGATCAATGAATCAGTGAATCTTTATTTTACACCGGTAGAGGCATCTGACGTTAGTTTTCATACCTGCCGTTGCTAAAACCTACTATTATGTGAGTAATAAAAAAAGGAATAAAACCAGAAAAACAATCAAACAGATAAACGCACGAATAAAACAACGAGCAGATGTTGTACACACACACACACACACACACACACACACACACACACACACACACACACACACACACACACACACACACACACACACACCTATTGATTTTAAGTGCACACAAAGTGTTTTTTTTTTAAAAAGCAATAATAATTAAACACAAACAGAGAGGAATAATATAGCAGGCGAACAGTCGGCATGCAATGAATCAGACAAAAGTACTGAAATGTAATATGCCAGTGTTGACACTGAGAGAAATAAAAAAGTGTTACGTTACAACTTCACGCTGAGAGAGAGAGAGAGAGAGGTGGGTAGGTGGGTGGGTGGGTGTTTCGGGGTTTAACGTCCTTTTCCACCATATACAGGTGATATCAAAGACGGGGCAACGATGAAAAAGCCAGCACAAACATTTGGCCCCAGCCGTTATCCGAACTCACGACCCGAGCATTAGAAGTCCAACGCTCTACCATTCGACCACCTCGGCTCCCCGAGAGAGAGAGAGAGAGAGAGAGAGAGAGAGAGCAAGTTCATGGGTAAGGTCACTTTTCGGCAAATCGGGAATTCCCGAGCTTACTCAACAACATGACCCCGTTCACGCCAGTAAAGGCACTAACAGAGATACTGATACAACTCGGTGACATTCCTGGCTGCAGAAAACACAAACAACTTCGAGGGATGGCGAAAAGTTCGTAGCCTCCGTAAATTATAAATTTCATTGTCAAACTATATTACATGTATCTACCAAACCTGACGCGCTTATGCGTTGCTTTTTCAAACATGTTTTACAAAATGTTACGTCAATCGTTTGAGTATTTTTGACACTATTGATCGACAAAGTCAGTTACCCAGGAGCGCTCCACGTCATCTCGCCCCGTGCGGCAGTCCCAGACCTGACAAAGGTTCACGTTCCACTTAAGACATTCATAATGATTTGACAATAACTGACGGCAAGGATGCCCCTTCCCAAAACTTGTGACATACGTGATTAACACACCAGGTTGACCATGTCTCTCGGTGGTTGAAGGAACTGAGAAGGGCCGGACAATAGATAGGGCGAACTATCTGACCTTGCAGCGCAACAAAATCATCGCCAAAAGCCGTGTAAAGTGGACCAGAGTTGTTCCACCAGGACAGTACTGTTGCCATGGAAACAGTTTTGGGCAAGAAAGATTTTATTTCCGGCTTTGAGCCCAAGGAACTTTTAAAGCCATGATACAATCACAATTACAGCACCACGAGCGGCTATGTCATTGTGTAAATACATTATCAACATCGCCCTCAGTACACATTTCTCACACACACGTCATAATCATCGCCCTCAGTACACATTTCTCACACACACGTCATAATCATCGCCCTCAGTACACATTTCTCACACACACGTCATAATCATCGCCCTCAGTACACACACACACACACACACACATTGAGAACATAACAATTAACATAAACATTAAGAATATAAACATTGAAAGCATAGACATTAAGAACATAAACACTGAAGACACATACATTGAGAACATAAACATCAAGAACATGAACACCGAGGACACAAACATTAACAGCATAAACAAGAAGAACATAAACATTGAGAGCACAGAATGAAGAACATAAACATTGAGGACATAAACACTGATATAGTGCATTGTACAGCAATACCACAACCTGGAAAGTACAATAATTCTGCCCAAGTTGCGAGTACCGTAGGCATACTACAAACAAAATTAAATTTAAGAGTATAAGTTGACTGACAAGAGCGAAGAAAGTCACACATCATAACAATGAGAATATTACTGCAATATCAGTATAGAATATAAAGCGTGACAGTTTCAGTAGTTCTATTTTGTTCTTTTTATTCATTAAACTGTGCATTTTCATGACATTAGGGTGGAAGTGGTAATATTTTGTCTACGACTTGCCTTTATCAGCGAGTGTGAGCAATTGATTTAATAGTGGAACTCATGCCCTGCAGCAATCGGGAGTTTTAACAAATAGTCTTCAAACCCGAAATTATCTTTAAACAATCTGTACGTTATACGTATATTGAGTTCAAACACTTCCTGTTTCTAAGCTTGCAAATACTGGTCGCACAATCTCTGCTTCACTATCGTTTTGAACTGGTCAACGGAATAAATAACATTTTGACGTTTCAGCCCTAGATATGACAAACCTAGATAATATGATAGCGTGTGCACGCTTTTTAAAAACATTCTGCGTTTGCCTTCGTACCCAGTTCACCAAAAACCATACAAGATGGAGTAGAAGTTTTAACCTTGAGTATTATTTTTTAAAATTCCAATTGTAATTTATCGCAGATGTCCTGTGAACTCCTTGACCATACTTCACTGCCGTACAACAAGATAGGATGAATACATTTTGTAGAGAGCTCTAATTTTTGGTCAATCGGCAAATCAAGTTTTCTACACTTTTTCAATAGTGAAAACATAGTCTTGTTTGCAACAGTGCATTGCATCTTTTCAGCTTTATTAAATTTGTTATTGAAATTCAAACCCTAAGCTTCGAACTTGTTAACCACCCACCCTATTCGCCCGATGCGGCATCGTCTGACTTTCCTCTGTTTTGAAACCTCACGAGATAACGCCTTTTTCCGTACACGGATCGAAGCATTGCAGAGGCACTTAAAGAGGTGAACGGGCAACTGTGTATAGATAGTTAGGATGGATAGGATGGATAGATAGATATAGGATGGATAGGTAGATATAGGATGGAGAGAGAGAGAGAGACAGAGAGAGAGAGAGAGAGAGAGAGAGAGAATTATATTTATTCATATAAACCACCTCCACCTGATGATGTGATATGTGTAATAAGTGTTTTCTGGTCTCCCTGTTTGGCAATACGTGATGGAAGAGGACGTGAAACTCCGATTTCCGAGATTTGTTTTCTAGTAGATTCTTTTCGGGGTCAGCATGAGTAAAGGACGATTTGTTTTCCCCGACAGAATGAGCCCAGGGTTTCCTTATATATACCCACCAATTCTGATCGCGATGTGAGAACTCTTAAGTTAGGTTTTATCGCGCGCGACCATGAACACTGCTCATTTATATTTATAGATTAACAGTGTCTGTCTGACTCTGTGTGTGTGTGTGTGTGTGTGTGTGTGTGTGTGTGTGTGTGTGTGTGTGTGTGTGTGTGTGTGCGCGCGCGCGCGCGCGCGCACGATAAAACCTTATTTAGAGTTCTCAAATTGCGATCAAAATTGGTGGCTGTATTCTGGGGAACCCCGGTCTCGTTCTAGCGGAAAGAGAAAAATGGGGAAAATCGTAGTTTAACGTTCTTTTCCACTACGTATCGCCAGACAGTGAGACCAGAAAACACAATTTAGAGTTCTCACATCGCGATCGAAATTGATAGCTGTACTCAGGGGGACCCCGGCAAAATTATGGCGGAAAAAAATCTAAAAACATCAGAGTTTAACATCCTTTTCCACTACGTATCGCCAAATAGGGGGATCTGAAAACACTTACCAGCCAGGTCACACTTTGATAATGATAATAATGAGTATTGTATAGGCGCTTTACCCAGTTTCATGAATCGGCTCAAAGCGCCGCGAACTGAACCCAACACGCATGCTCACGTGAATCACACGCATTCTCTCACACACTGGACATAAACACATTACCATCACGTGGGGCGAAGGGTCAGATCAGCTATTTAAATTTCGGGATTTAGAATTGCATTTATTTTTCAGATTTGGTGGGCTGAACCAAATCCAAAGCAGACGTTCTACACAGATCACATTATCAGCCCGGGTACACCAGCTAGTTGAAAAGTAAATGACCAAATCTTTTCTGCAGTGTAATCTTTATGTGGAGGCTACAAACTTGTTTCCCATCCCTCGTAAATGGCGAGCAACTCAACTGTCAAACAATATTAGTAATAACTCACCTGGCGTGAAGTGTCGACTGGTTTACGTCAATATGGCGGAGTGAGTTGTCAGAACAGACGAGAAACTTCCTGGTTGTTTCGTGTCAACAGATATCGTGCGAAATAGATACTGTACCCAACCTGCTACGCAACGTGTCAGCAAGAAGCGAATTAAGCCAAGCGTATCACCCTCGCGCGCTGTGGAAAGTAGGCCACCCCCTTTTCAGCAAGGAATCCACCCGCGCGACGCGTTGTTCGATAACGGTTGTGAACGAGTCGGGGACATCAGTCGCAATCTCCCGTTCTTTTTATCCCCCGACGGATTCCATGTATTAGAAGTTAGTGGTATGGGAGTTTCAGAACAAGATCAAAAGATGTAACAATTAAATGCGAGAAGGGATACGTGGGACCGGGGAAATATACCCGAAACCCAGAGATCAGTTCCACAGTAGTGCGATATACTAACCTTGCAGACTGACTGCGCACCGCCCGAGTACTTGGACTACACACACACACACACACACACACGCACACACGCACACACAGACGCACACACACACACACACACACACACACACACACAATTATAACAACGACAATTGGAAACAAAGGCGACAACGACGTGAACTGCAGTACGTGTGGTGTCACAGTGTGAGTGGGAATGAATGCTGTGTAACAAACGTTATGATGTGGAAACACAGACACACAGCAATGTGTAGATTTCGTCACGACAACGGACAGACATGAAACTAGTGACAAGACAGAATCATACAAGAAATCTTTTCCACAACAAACACTCAAGGCAAGATTTGGTTCAGTTTCCAAAGTGTTATTGAAAATAGATGTTCAAAAGTATCTGTATACCATGTAACAACGAGAAATTAAAAATAAAAAACAATCCGTCTGATTTGTTATGGGGTTAGAAAAATGTCCCGGCATTAATCCACCCACCCACCCACCACCACCATTCCAACTATGCTAAAATAACAGAAACACGAGGGCCCTAGCTGACCACCAAAACCATAAACATTACTGATAATCTATCAACATAATCTATCAACATAATCTATCAATATAACCTATCAGCATAATCTACCAACATAACCTGTCAACATAATCTATCAACATAATCTGTCAAAATCATCTGTCAACATAACCTATCAACATAATCCATCAACATAACCTATCAACATAACCTATCAACATAACCTATCAACATAACCTATCCAAACGGCTAAAGCTGAACACTGAACAAATCAACCAAAACACACACTGTGACACACCTGAAATTTGAAGTACTACATGTCTTACAGTTTGACACTTTTCTGCTGCTATTTACAGTATTTAGAATATTTGACAATGACAATAACAACAATACAGTATTTTCATTGTTTGCAATATTCACGGTAGTAATAAAACAATTAAACAATTACATTTTCCCATTGTTTCGTACAGTATTTACAATGTTTGTACAGTATTTACAATGTTAGTACAGTATTTAAGATGTTTGTACATTATTTACAATGTTTGTACTGTATTTACAACGTTTACACAGTATTTACAATATCTGTACAACATTTACAATGCTTGTACAGTATTTACAAAGTTTGTATAATATTTAAAATGTTTGTACAGTATACACAATGTATGCACAATATTTACAATGTATGTACAGTATTTACAATGTTTGTACAGTGTTTACAATGCTTGTACAGTATTTACAATGTTCGTACAGTACAGTATTTCCACTCCATAAAGCAACGACAGTACAGTGTATGGGATGACAGTTGCTAGTTTCTGTCTGTGGGAGATTTCTTCTCTGACCACAAACAGTCTCTATCGCCATGTTTGTCTTTCCACCAACTGTCGTCAAGGTTTTAATTACCGAGTCAGACTGGGCCATCTCATAATAACACCAGCATAGTGCCGGCTGTTCAAACAAACAAACAAATTAATTTTGTTTTGACAACAAATCACAAAGTCGGTACTCGTATGGTCACGTGTTTCTGTCCACGAACCATCTTCCTCTCAACCTAGTCTGTTTCCACGGACCATCTTTCAATCATTCGTTATTCGCCATTTTGTTTTTACCCTGTGATTTAATTGACGTCTGTGTCAGTTTCCTACTCAACTCTCCCTGTAAGATAGTGTAGTTTTAATTTGACTAAAGCATTGTCTACAGTATTTGGTTCAAACAGGCGTTTAGCTTCTCAATATTGTTATACAGTGGACTCCACTTATAAGGACCTCCGATATAAGAACCATCGCTTATAGGGACACCCCAAAGCAGGTCCCTGCCAAAGTTGTTCTTTGTGATCACTTATTAAAACTCGCATAGAAGAACCCTCTGATATAGGGTTCATCGCTTATATGGACAGCACTTGCTAGGTCCCCACATCAAACTTTCCTCGGATATAAGAACCGCAAGTAGGAATGATCATTTCTAGGAAGTCTGCGATTATTCTATTTTTGGAACCCTCGCTTGTAAAGACACCATCTGCTTGTTCCCAACACGACCTCCCCTCGGATATAAGAACCGAAAGTAGAAGTTTTGCTAGGTTCATTTTCGTTTCGTTTCATTTCCCGGAATTTCCAAGAAACATTTCTTCTACAAGATGGTGGAGCGTAAGAGAAAAGCATTGTCTCTCCAACAAAAAATCGAAATAATTAGAGAGGTCGAGCGTAACCCTTGTGAGTTTGTGAGTGAGTTTGTGGAGTGGGGAGGGGGAGGGGTCGTTAAAAACCGTTAATTTCCCCTGCGAACGCCGTAGACTGGGAACACATTTGAATGTCTGGCCATCTTGTTTTTTGTTGTTGTTGAAAACTTGGCCAATAAATTTCCTTGCATCCTTGGCCGCGTTTCTTACGCAAATGCGCTCGCGGGCGCTTGCGGAGGTCGCTTTGCCTCGTTGGGAAACGGCTAATTAGAACCAAGGCGCTTTCAAAATGGCGGCGGAATCACGAACACGGTTGTTGGCAAGGTTGAAAAGGAAGAAGAAAACTCTAGTGCTTGCAGCTATCAGTCATCTTTTGAGCGCAGAAGACGACGTTTTTGACGAGGAGCAATAATTACTGACTTGGAGCATGGTCTACCGCTAGTATGCATGTTCTGCTCGATGCAAAACGGAGACGTAAGGCACCATTACGTACTCACTTTGACCACTCCTTCCCCACAAACACGCGGCCCCACGGGCACGCCTTCTCGTGGCGGGGCTGTTTAAACTAAGCTTGCCCACCCCTTTCTCCCCTCTACTTGTTTCTCCCTGCCGGCCCTTTCTTCTTTCCTTTCACTCCATTAAACTCTCCACACCCACAAGCATGCCTGCTTGCGAGCATGTCCCGGTTACAGGGCCCATTTAGCCTTGTAACTGTAAGTGTAATAGCTCCCGTTTATCCCAACTGCCTGTCCAGGCGGTTCAGTAGCCTAGCTGGTGGACTGCTTGTGCAGGTGGCACATCTGGTTTTTCTCTTCTGAGATCGTTCTCGATCCGGAGTGTTCGCCGTGCTCCGCGACCTGTGTCGGGGGACGACAGGATCCTGAATGTTGAGGCGCATCTGTACGCTGCGGCTGCAGAGTCCAACACACATTTTCGGCCTTTAGTTCCTTTAGACAGGAGGCCAGGCGGCCCGGCCTGGTCAATCGGCCAGTCATGTTTAGCCCTACTGTACACTGCTACACCAACGAAAAGAGCCCGTCCGGTGCTAAAACGGTGCTACGTTAATCTTTGTTGGATGTCCAGTTGCAGTAGAAGGCAGTGGCTTAACGGGTCAATCGGGTGGTTTATGGTGTATTTATATACTCTGTCTGCTGCCTGAGTATACCATCTAAGTAATCCTGGTGTTGTGCCGAGACACGTCATGTGTTAAAGGTTCCCTCTCGGCCGGAGCTTATGCTCCCTCCCCCTTGTTGGGCTCCATGGTGGGTGGGACACTTGGATGGTGAAATGTAAGACATTCTCCATGGCTACAAAAACAAAAAGACGACGTGGTGTGAACGGCTCAGTTCGGCCCAGAGTGCTGAACGTTGGCAACGAGTCCCCAGACTCGGATAGCGAAGATGACTCGCCTAGTCAGCCAGCTCCAGGCGTTTGGCCTCGATTTCTTCTGCTGAAGGCCAATCACGAAACGAAAAAGGCTACACAGCTTCATCCTTTTCTGGTGGGTAGAGTTCTGAAAAGTATCACAGGCAAGCCAGAAGCCAAGCGGTTGAAAACCGGTGACCTCCTAGTCCAAGTTTCACAGAAAGCACACTCAGATAATCTTCTGGAACTGGATAGAATCGGTGAGGACAGGGTAAGGGTTATCCCTCACCCTACCCTGAACTCAAGTCGTGGGGTTGTGCGGGATGACACGCTGAGCCAGCTCAGCGATAAGGAGCTCATGGACTCTTTGAGGAGTCAGGGAGTAATCAGCGTTAAACGCTTTTTTGGCAAACGTGGAGGACAAGACATTGTTTTACCAACAGTAGTACTTACGTTTGGTTTCCCAAAGCCACCGGAGAGACTCTTTGCCGGGTACATGTATATCAGAGTCAAGACTTACGTCCCATACCCATTGCGTTGCTTCCAGTGCCAGCGCTACGGTCACGGGAAGTTAAGCTGCCGCGGGCAACAGTGCTGCTTCCGTTGTGGAGCCGAGGGACATGATGGGGGCGACTGCGCCTTGCCCCCCAAGTGTGTAAACTGCTCCGGTGCCCATCCATCGTCATCCAAGGAATGTCCAAAATGGATCGAGGAATCCACCATCCAGAGGATAAAAGCGGAGAAAGGGGTCTCATTCCCAGAAGCCCGCTGGTTGGCCGGTCTCGCTCAGGCCAACACCCCCCCTTCAGGTTCTTACGCCCAGGCATTAACTAGGAAGGCCTGCAGGAGTGTGGCAGTCGGGACCGATGACCCTCCGACTGAACGCCCCCGAGTTTCTGAAGCTGCCTCGTTGCCTGTCTCATCAGCCCGGCCACAGTTTGCGATGAGGGCTAACATCTCTTTTAGTGATGGCAGTGTTCCAGCTGGCCTGTCAGCAAGGACATCAGAGGAGCCTGTGATTATAGATTGTTCCCAAGAGAAGACCCCTCCGGCTGTTGGTGCCAAGCCGGATGCGGGAAGTTCGGGCACCAGTTCCTCTGCCAGGGGCGCAGGGCAGGGAACACAGTCTCAGCGCCAACCCCTACCCCCGCCCCCACCTCCCAAGCCACCAGATGGTAAGCCTCCTGCTGCCACTAAGCAGAAGAAGAAGTTGCGCGGCCCCCGTAGCGTACGGGAAAAGAAGGGAGATGCGGACACCCCCCTCTCAAACAGGTTTGACGTGCTGGCTCCGCCAGACGTCGAGATGGACGTGGACCCGTCTGCGTCAATGTTGCCAGCCTCTGGGGGTTCGACCCAGTCAACCCCAGTTGCCTCCCCTGCTAAGAATTAATGCCTAACCAGATAATCCAATGGAACTGTCGTGGCTTCAGGGCCAATTTTAACGAGCTGTCGCTGTTGTGTAGTAGGGACAAACCTGCAGCCATTCTACTGCAGGAGACTTGCCTCCAACCATCTAACTTAGCGTCTCTCACTGGTTTCCACTTTCTTCGGAAAGATAGTTCTAACCAACCGCATGGTGGGGTTGCATTGCTAGTTAATAATTCTATCCTTTTTAGTGAGATTTCGCTCGATTCCCCTCTGCAGGCTGTTGCCGCAAGGGTTTCGCTGCATAAATCTGTCACACTGTGCAGCCTCTATCTTCCACCTACTGCCACTGTTGCAAAGGAAGATCTAGTCCAACTATTTGAGCAATTGCCTCCCCCGTTTATTGTTATGGGCGATTTTAATGGTCATTCCCCCTTGTGGGGTAGTGAAGACACGAATGCCAGAGGACGTTTGGTGGAATCCACAATAGAACAGCTCGATTTATGTGTTTTTAATGATGGTTCCATAACATACATACATCCTCCCACTGGGTCCCAAACTGTAGTTGACCTCACGTTGTGCGATCCGTCATTGCTACTTGATTTTGATTGGAAGGTCCATGACGACCAGTGTGGCTCAGACCACTTTCCTATTGTGTTGACGCCGACCAGAAGTGATGATGAGGCCCCCGTAGGCCGATGGAACCTTAAGAAGGCCGACTGGGCTAGTTTTGCCTCGCTTTGCCAGTCACGTCTGACTGAGGAGGCTGTGTTGTCAGCGGAAGACCCAGTTTTAGCTTTTACTGATATTTTAGTGCAAATAGCGGAGGAGTGTATTCCAAAGTCCACGACAGTTTCCAAGGGACCTAGAGTCCCATGGTTTAATGAAGAGTGCAAGACCATTCATAGGGAGAGGAAAAAGGCACAAAGAAGGGCATTTAGATGTCCCACCCAGGCTAACATCTTGAATTACAAACGGCTGCGAGCTAGAGCTCGTTATATATTTAAAAAGTGTAAAAAGCAGTCATGGCAGGAGTTTGTATCTCGGTTATCTTCCAAAACCCCAGCTAAGAAAGTGTGGAAAGCAATACGTAAGATCAAAGGCAAGGGTGGCTCGTCTACAGTGGGTCACCTTCGTGCTGGAGATCAGTTAGTTACAAACAAACAGGCAGTAGCCAATCTCTTGGCATCAACTATATCCAAGAACTCCTCGTCCACCCATTATTCTTCCCACTTTCAGAAAGTGAAGGCGACGAAGGAATCCAAGCCCTGTAATTTTCAGTCGGACGATTCCGAATCGTACAACTCCCTGTTCAATCTTACTGAACTCAAGCAGGCATTACAGAAATGTAATGACTCTGCGGCAGGTCTAGACAAAGTCCATTATCAGATGTTGACACACCTTCCTGAAGAGCAACTGTGTTTACTTTTATCTGTCTTTAATAATGTGTGGACTACCGGCATTTTCCCTGCATCCTGGCGGGAGGCCGAAGTAGTTCCCATCCCTAAGCCGGGCCGAGATCCCTCTAACCCGAGTAACTATCGCCCCATTGCTCTCACAAGTTGTGTTTGCAAGACAATGGAACGTCTTGTTAATTCACGTCTAGTCTGGTTCCTCGAATCAAATGGTCTTATATCTGACCTTCAGTGCGGATTCCGCCAAGGTCGTAGCACCATGGATCACTTGGTTAGGTTTGAAACTTTCATCAGGGAGGCTTTTATTAAACAGCAGCATGTCTTAGCTATCTTCTTTGACCTGGAGAAAGCCTACGATACAACGTGGAAGCATGGTATCTTAGGCGATCTTCATGACATGGGATTCCGCGGGCGGTTACCCATTTTTATTCGTGAATTCTTGTCCGGTCGTTCTTTTAGGGTCCGTGTGGGCTCCACTCACTCCGACCCCTTTCAGCAAGAGATGGGCGTCCCTCAAGGAAGCATCTTGTCACCTGCTTTGTTTTCTATTAAGATAAATAACATTACTAAGTCAGTATTGAAAGGTACGGATGCATCCCTTTTTGTCGATGACTTCGCACTCTGTGTTCGAGGCGCCACCCTCCACCGAGTCGAACGGCAGCTCCAACTCTGTGTGAATAGTGTGCAGTCTTGGGTAGCTAGTAACGGCTTTAAATTCTCTGCGACCAAGACGACTTGTGTCCACTTTACTCGGAAGAGGGGGTACTTCGCTGACCCCGCTATTCTGATTAACGGTACTCCCATAACGGTCGCCAAGGAGGCAAAATTCCTTGGAGTCATATTCGACCAGAAGCTGTCTTTTATTAGTCATATTAAACATCTTAGAACGTCCTGCCAGAAGGCCCTCGACGTGCTCCGTGTGGTTGGCCATACTGACTGGGGGGCAGATCGTACAGTTCTATTGCGCCTGTATCGTTCCCTTGTCCGCTCAAAGCTGGATTATGGATGCATCGTTTGGGGCTCCGCCCGTAAATCATACCTACAAATGCTAAACCCGATACACCACCAAGGTCTTAGAATAAGCCTGGGTGCATTTCGCACGTCCCCTGTCGACAGTCTGTACGTTGAAGCCGGAGAGCCGAGCTTGGCGACCCGGCGGACGCGCCTGGCGATGTCCTATGTGCTAAAACTAAAGTCTTGCCCGGACAACCCAGCTTTCAATTGCATCTTCCATCCTGCTCTGGTGAATGAATTCGAAAACAAACCTAACGAAATTCCTCCATTATCCCTCCGCGTCCGACCCCATCTTCAGGCGGCTGGAGTGGATATCAGCTGCGTCGAGGAGACTCTAATCAGCAGCACCCCACCATGGTCGTTTCCCACGCCTGAAGTTCTTCTAGATCTAACAAAGTTCAAGAAGGGTGAAGTGGCAGATGCAACGTTTCAAGCACACCTTAATGAAATACTTAATGATTTTCAAGGGTTTCATCGCATCTTTACCGATGGCTCAAAATCGGAAGATGGCCGTGTCGCCGCAGCTGCTGTATTCATGCAGCGTCCGACCCGCACCTTTAAACACCGTCGTCTTGATAATAGTTCTACTTATTCTGCTGAGCTGCAGGCTATCCTGCTTGCTCTTAAGCACGTTTACCAGTCAAAGGACTTCAACTTTTTAGTTCTCTCAGATTGTCTGTCTGCCCTACAGGCTCTCTCTGGTAGTAAGTTGGACCACCCCCTCTTAGTTCAGATCCGTGAGCTCCACGCTCAGTTGCTTCAGTCTGGAAAAGACATTGTCTTTGTTTGGATTCCTAGCCATGTTGGCATACGAGGTAACACCCAGGCTGACCTCGCTGCTAATCAGGCCCGGGCTGGTCCTGTGGCTAGCAAGAGTAGTGTTTTTACTGATTTTAAACCCTTAATAAATAAGTACATAATAGATCAATGGCAAGCCCAGTGGGATACTCTTGATAACAATAAACTCCACAGTATAGTTCCCAAACTTCGGGAAATTATCCCCCGGTGTAGGACTAACCGTCGTGAAGAGGTGGTCCTGGCCCGTCTCCATATTGGGCACGCATATTATACCCACTCGCACTTGCTGAAAGGTGAAGAGAGCCCTTTCTGTTTTGGCTGCGATGAGCCAGACACCATTAAACATATTTTAATTTCTTGTGCAGACCTCACGGAGGTTCGACAGAAGTATTTCACTGCGGAATCAATGGAGCTCTTGTTCCGAAATGTCCCTCCAGACCAGATTTTTGGCTTCCTTCGAGAGGTCAATTTGTTTCGTAAAATTTGAACATTGTGTTTTTACTTATGCTTGACGTTTTGACTCTGTTGCTTGCACGGCGTTAAGCCCTAAAAAACTAACTTTCTTGACATTTTGAACTGGTGGTAACCAAGACTGGTAGAATCTCATTTAACCTATAAACTTTTAGCCTATATTTACTAGTTGTTTTAATCCAGATTTTTACCTTTTAACGAAGAGGCCTTCAAACTTGTGGCTGCCGCGAATTAGTCTTTGTCGCTGACGCGGCGTTAAGCCTTAAAATACTCACTCACTCACTCCCCACAAACACGCACAACATATCCCTGAATGACTGGCGACCACGGCCCGGTGCAATTAGCTCAAATTATTTTCGTATACTATTCTGCACAATTACAAGTTGGGACAGAAGGTCTCCATCCACCCGCAAATTCATTTTAAGCCATTTCTTAGTTCCACTTCAACGAGGCCTTCGGTGGGCCTTTGTTTACATAGAAACTGACCACGTGACCTTTTGTTCGCGGCGAACTTGCTTCAGACTGCGCACGCGAGCGCTTTTTCTGCACGCCGCGGGCAAGGTGCATGCAAACGGTTTCATAGGAAAGCGCCCCGGAACGTTTCGAAACGCCCGCCTTAAGAAACGCGGCCTTTGTATCCTTGTATTCTTTAAAGTCATTTTATCAAAATCTGATCGTAACTCTCTCTCTCTCTCTCTCTCTGTCTGTCTGTCTCTCTCTCTCTCATTTTCATTAAGACAGCTATTGTTACATAACTTCTAGAGTTATTTGCATTAAATTTATGTTTCACGTACGCAAAAGAAGTAAACTATATTGCATCGAGATCAAGCCAACCAGCAAGTTCCACTTCATTGACGCAAAGGCTTAAACAAGCAAGAGATTGCCGTGGACACACACACACACACACACACACACACACACACACACACACACACGCACACAGACCATTAGAGGTCGATATACGACTCTTTTTAGCTTGTCCACAATATTTTCTTCTTTCCTTGGTTATAAGAACACACACTAGCACAACTGACCTTATATCCGAGGTATGCTTATAAGAAACCTCGCTTATAAGGACACCCAAATGCTGGCCCCGGCGCTGTTCTTATATCCGAAGTCCACTGTACTGCTTTTTCACAACCTAATTCAACATGTCCGTGATATCTGATGGTTTAACAGTCACTGGCTTGGTCATTGGGCATGACATCAGTTGTTGTTGTTGATGATGAAGCTGCTGTTGATGACGATGGTGAAGATGAGGATGATGGATGCCGTAACGGACATTCTATTCACTAACTGTATGGGTCAATATTTGATTCAGCACTGTAAGTACAGGAAATACTGACGGTAGGAAGCCGTAACTCAGCAGATTTTCTCCCTTGCTATGTACACGGTGTCTAAGGAGGATTCGTTACAAGTCGAACTATTTCACACACACACACACACACACACACACACACACACACACACACAAACTAATAGAGAGAGAGAGCGGCTAGAGTGGTGAGGTAACAGAAAGCGGGCTGTGCAAACTCCTTTGAAGTTATAGACAGTAATACTGTCAGTACGATCTGTGTTACCAGTCTGTGCTGCACGAATTATGTCATTTCATTACGTTTTTCTAGGGTGACGTCACAGACTGGTGGTCGCTAGAAAATAACGTCACAAAAGTAACACATGTTGTTAACACAGGCCTGGTGTAAATATTATTTGACACTCAGATCTCCATCAGCGGAGCGTCAACTACACCATGTTTACCTTTCTCAACGTCACTGTGACGTCACAACGAGGACCGTTAGAATGGCGAAACCGGCGCGGATGTATAGCGCGTCACGAGGGGGGTCAGACTAGAGCAGAATACAGAGTGAATGTTGTGAGGAACTACGACAACGACAACTTTAACGGTCAAAACGGTCGGGAGGGAAACGGGAAAGGGTGGAGCGAGGAGGGGAGGGAGGGAGGGATTAAGCGTGTTTGGGTTGTGCATCATCATCATCATCATCATCATCATGACTAGTGACAGGGCTGGAGGGATCAAGTAAGATCACCAACATGTACAACGAGTGATGTAGAGCGGGACAAGAGTCTCAGTCTCTCTGTATCATCTATAGGATCACGTACACCACCAACACCAAGACCCCATACCCCCATGACAACAACGACTCGCCTCTCGAGCCCTGTCACAACCCACCTGTCTGTCACCATGATCGTGTCGTTCTGGGCGAGAGCCAGGTCCCCGATGACAGCTTCATCATCACGCCACGTCACCACCTGTACGGGCAGGCCGCGCGCACGGAGTCTCCTGACCACAGGTAGGTTGTCACGTGGTCCATCACACAGGATGACGGTGTCCCGGTACTGCAGGTCATGACCTGGTGACACGACAACCACAACAACGGCTTATACACATCGTCTGCTGGTAGTGGTGGTGGTGGTGTAGTTGTGGTAGTCGTAGTCGTATCAACCGACCTAACGCTAGCGAGTGTGTGAGCGATGACGTCATGCAAACAACAAACGGTTATCTGTGTGTAAAGCGAGTGAGCGAGAGAAAATCGAGCAAGAGAGCGATAGAGTGAGTGAGTGAATGAATGAACGAATGAAAGGGAACGAGCGAGCAGAACAGATCTAAACTGGGTGAGTGAGTGGGTGAGTGCGTGAATGAACGAGTGAGCGAGTGGTACACGTGACACATACCCGGCTGACCCACCCGCAGCTCCACCAGTAAGTTGACGATGTTGTCCGCACAACGTTCACAGTTCTCTGGCAGGTCCCCTGTGTGACCAGGTAATGGTGTGAAGTCACCAGACTCCCGTGTCCATGTCCCGTGATGTAACCTCCTGACCTCGGGGCCGTCTGTCGGGGCGGGGGTGGCGCTGCTGCTGTACCCCAGGACTTCCTTACCATCAATCTCAGCTGACTCCTCTATTTCTGTGACAATGGCCGGAGGACAGCGCAGTGGGCGGGTGAGGGTTTCCACAGAAACACACGGCGGTACCCGGACACGGTCCACTGCCGCTGCCCACAGGTGTAGGGAGGGAACACGGTTTGACAGGTGAGTGACGAACTCGGAGAACCTGCCGCTAGTGTTGCCACTGTTACAGAGAATGGAGAGGGAGACAGTCAGTCAGGGTGTTGGCAGTGACGTCATACTTGTCGGTTTCAGGCGGCTGTTAATGACGTTATTTTGGCTTTGCTCTGTCCTTGGTCATGTGTGACGTCATAACACAGTATTTGTCGTCATCAGTAGGTAAAAATCTTCTCTCTTTATGCTATTTCTGTCGCTCTGTGTGGATGCGTGCGTGCGTGTGAGCGTGCGTATATATATATATATATATATATATATATATATATATGTGTGTGTGTGTGTGTGTGTGTGTGTGTGTGTGTGTGTGTGTGTGTGTGTGTGTGTGTCCCGTCATCACAGTACAACTTACTCGCCATAAAACGCCTCATCGGCGATGATGTAAAGTTCTCCATTATTCGCGGCTGCCGCCAGTTCGTTGACAGCGGTCTCCACGTCTGTCTTGTTCTTAAAGTTGTACATATGGCGGTGGACGCGTGGGGCGGCTGCTGGTGTTGCTGTTGGACCACCCCCCGGGGCGGCTGCTGGTGTTGCTGTTGGACCACCCCCCGGGGCGGCTGCTGGTGTTGCTGTTGGACCACCCCCCGAGGCGTGCAGCAGCTGTTGCTCCATAAGTATGATGACGGCACGACTCTCATCGTGTGAACTCAACAAGTGAACGTCCTTTCCCCGCTGCCTCCACTGCATGCCCTTTAGTGTCAGCACGACCGTTTTGCCCGTTCCTGTGTGGAAGGAGGGAGTGTTGATGATGTAACATTACCTCGGTGAATACTGAACACAAACACTGCGGACAACAGTTAATAGTTCTACTTATTATACTTATTACTGATCAACAGTCAGTACAGTAGACACCAATACACTCACACTGTCAGTCTCAAGGTCACAGGGAGGTTTACCACAACATTCTGTTTTTATAAGGGTTTCATTTTACAGTTTCTACATAGTACTTGAGACCAAAATATGTACTACCATTACTACTACTACTACCACTACCATAACGTCTACTACTACAAAAACAACGTCTACTACAACTGCTACTATTACAACTACTTACTTCCACTACTGTGTATCAATGCCACTACTACTACTACTGCAATATCTACTACAACAACTACTACTACACCACCAGTACCACTACAACTACTACCACTACAACTAACTACTTCTACTACGGTGTACCTCCACCACTACCACTACTATTATTACTACGACTACAACAACTACTACTACTACTACCACAACACCGACTAACTACTTCCCTTACAGTGTACCTCCACTACTACTACTACTATTACTACTGCTACAGCTACCACTACTACTACAACAACTAACTAGGTCTACTTCAGTGTACCACCACAACTACCACTACTACTATCACTACTACAAGAGCTACCACTACTACTACAACAACTAACTACTTAAACTACAGTGTACCAACACCATTACCACTACTATTACATCTACTACAACTGCCACTACTACTACTACAACTAACTACTTCAACTACAGTGTATCAACGCTACTACCACTACTACTACTATCACATCTACTACAACTACCACTACTTATACGAAGACTACAACAACTACTTTTACTGCAGTGTATCACAACTACTACTACCACTATTACCACCACCAATACAACAACAACAACTACTACTACTACTACTACTACTACCACCACTACCTCAGTCTTCTCTTTTTGTAATTATGTAAATGTTTGCTTCCAACACGCATATATATCATATGTCGACCCCAAACCACTCCAATACCTGGCGGCCCCCACAGTAAGACGAGATCTTGCTGTGGAGGCTGTGGATCCTGTGGTTTCTGTGGATCCTGTGGCTTCTGTGGATCCTGTGGCTTCTGTGGATCCTGTGGCTTGGGTCTTAAAAGGTCCACCTGTTCAGGAAACAAGGTTAACACGGCCATTCTGAGACCCGTGTGGGCGATGGCCTCTGTCTCAGTTCTCAGCTCCATACAGCGTCTTGGGGTGGTTACAGTCGGAACCTCTATAGAGGTGGCGGGGCCACAGAACCTGAAACAGTGACAGTCGGACATGTCAGGGGACACACACACACACACACACACACACACACACACACACACACACACACACACACAGAGTCGAGGGGTGGGAGACGGCTTGGGAGGACGATGTTTTAGGGTTTAACGTCCTTTTCCACCACATAATGATGATATCAAAGACTGAGGGCAACGAAAAACAACAACAACAACAAAAGAGACCAAATTCACGGGAATCGAACTCACGACCCGAGCATTGAAAGTCCAACACTCTACCACTCTACTGTCCCGGCTACACGAGAGAGAGAGAGAGAGAGGGAGAGAGAGAGAGAGAGAGAGAGAGAGAGAGAGAGAGAGAGAGAGAGTAAAAATAGTTGTCTCCCATCCTTTGAAACTGATAATCTTTTAATGATCATTTACAGGAAAAGTGCTGTCCACCCACCTGGCGACCAGTCTCTCATAGATAGCGTTTGTCATGTTTGTGTCCTGGCCGTGGTCTGTCACACTTCGTTCCCACCACTCGGAACTGTCGGCACAAAGACAGCGGGCCACAGCGGCAGCGGTATCTGTTGCTCCCACACATTGACAGAGGTCCTGGGGAACACACACACACACACACACACACACACACACACACACACACAGAGAGAGAAGGTGGGTGGGTGTATGGGTGTAACGTGTACAGCGAGAAAAACAGTTTTTAGGAGAAATATATCCAAAGTCAAATTTGAGTTCGAACAGCAAACATCTTGTATCACGTGTAGTGTGGTTGTTACCTGCTTGTAGAGGAAACCATGAAACTGACGGTAGAATCCGATCCCAGTCACCTTACATGATAAATCACACACCAAAACAAGAAACTGCCAACACCAGACGACATTCGGCTCAAACTCATGATGTCCGTTTATACGTCACAACTAACGTCATTAACGTGAAATCTGCGTCATCGTATTTACGTGCATGGCGTAATATTTCCCTCGCTAGCTGCAAAATCCCGACTGATACCGAACAAGGCTCTATGTTATAGCATTAAGTGGATCTAGCGTGTGGGCGGGTGTATGGGTGGAACCTGTACAGTGCGCATCATCTAGTGTGAAACTACAATTAAACCGCTGTGCGTTTTTGTTTTGTTTTGTTTTTTGCCAACCGAATAAAGCCTTGATTAGTAAAGAACTGAGGCGTGTCTTAACGAGAAGAAACTGGCATTCATTTCCGGTGACATTTTAAGGGTGAAAGAACTAAACGAGGTTTTCAGAAGCAAGGCTAAGTTAGGTAAGTTAGAATGCAAAGACAACTTCAGGTGAAGATAAGATATCACTTTATTCGTCCCTCGAAGGGAAATTGTACTGTCTGCTCAGACAAAACTGACCAAAAACGAAAAATCATTACGATTACGATTAGGGTGGGTGTTCGGGAGTTTAACGTCCTTTTCCACCACGTACGGGTGATATCAAGGACGGGGCCATGAGAAAAAGGCCTGGCAGTACATTAACAATCACTGACATTAATGTACACAAACACTATGACCCGGATGGCATCTGCGGCAAAACACTGAAGCTGTGCGCCGATCAGCTGAGTGACGTTTTTCATCGCCTGTTTCAGTTCTCGCTTGACACGTGCTCTGTGCCCCGTTTAAACGCTACCTTTTTTGATTCTTTATTCAATTTCACTTTCAGAAATCATAGTGATTAGGAGGCACAAAGCCTGTAAATACTCAGCAGCCACACCTCTTCAACCCTGCTCCCATTCCAAACCGCGACGTTTTTCACTCACATTCCACACAATTCCTTGGGCTATTACGCCATCGGCTCCCGGTTTCCTTCTAATAAACACTACAGTGTTTGATTCTTTATTCAATTTGAGTCTCAGAAATCATAGTGATTAGAATGCACAAAGCCTGTAAATACTCAGCAGCCACACCTCTTCAACCCTGCCCCCATTCCAAATCGCGATGTTTTTCACTCACGTCGCACACTTCCTCCGCCTATTACACCATCGGCTCCCACTTTCCTCCTAATAAATACTATATTTTCCGATTCTATATTCAATTTCAGTCTGAGAAATCATAGTGATTAGGAGGCACAAAGTCTGTAAATACTCAGGAGCCACACCTCTTCAACCCTACCCACTCACGTTTCAAACAATATCTCGACCTATTACACCATCGGCCCCCCCCCCCCCCCCCAACAAACGTTTGGGGTCAGATGCGAGTTCTACAGGATTGGGAGGAGTTTTGATGCAGAAGCGTGAAGGTGACTTTCACCCTGTTTGCTTTGTCAGCAGGAAGTTGTTGGAAAGAGAGACGAGATACAGTACAACAGAACGCGAGTGTTTGGCAGTTATTTGGGTGTTGACAAAGCTACAGAGATACTTGTGGGGGAAGAGGTTCGTGTTGCAAACTGACCACAGGCCATTGTCGTACTTGAGATCGGGTGTCTTTCAGAATGCACGGATCATGCGCTGGGCTTTGATTCTGCAGGAATTCGATTTCGAGATTCAGTCCATTCCTGGGACACAGAATGTGTTCGCGGACTTACTTTCTCGCTCTGCTTGTGATCAAATGGTGATGTCGAAAGAATAGATAGTGCTTTCAGTCTCACGAGCAGCTGTTGTCTGAAAGAGACGAGAATCGTAAGTGTGTTCAGTCTTGATGCAGCAGTGGATTAGACTGACTGAATACCCTTACGTGGGAAAAGCCTTGAGAACTGCATGTTTAAAGATTATGCCGGATCTTAGGGCCTTAACCCTTTCACTGCCACACACGTTTTCGGTCACTCACTGATAGTATTCCTTCGCATGACATGCTGTACAAAGGAAACAAAATGTGTATATATGTGAAGAGTTTAGGTTGGTTTTTTTTTTTATATACACCAGAACAACTGCATTTTGACACTGGTCCACAGGCGCGAGCCTTAATATTCAGCCACTATGGCAGTGAATGGGTTAAGATTTGTTTAATGACTTAGAATGACCAGTGTGAGAGAGTTCTTTGAAAGTATGTTATGAAAAAAGGAGTTGTGTTAGAATAAAATAGGCGGTAGAGGGGCTAGATGTCTTTGAGCCCCCGTGTCATTGGGCCCCCGTGTCATTGGGCCCCCGTCTCTTTGGCTCCCATCTCTTTGGGCCCCCATTTTTCAGTTACTATGTAGACGTTTCTCAAGCTAAGAAACTTTTGTGACCCTGGCAGGTATGAAATGTGCAAGCTCCAGAAGGATGAATTTTGAGTGCATGGTCCATTATTAATGCAAAACAGGAAGTGATCCATTATTAGTGCAAAACAACATAGCGGGAATCGAACTGACCCGCGTTTGAACTTCAGGCACGATCACGTGCAAAAGTCCGAAGTAAATCCCCCGTCTCTTTGGGCCCCCATTTTTCAGTTACTATGTAGACGTTTCTCAAGCACTTTGTCGCGAAAAAAAAAGGTTTCCGCGAAAAAATTATTTCTGCAAAAAAGGTTTTTCCGCGAAAAAAGTAAAAGCAATTTTTTCGCGAAAAAGCACCCGTCATTTTTTTCGCAAAAAACAGTTTTTTTTCACACAAAAAAGTGACGGCGTTTTTTCGCGAAAACCTGACTGAGTTGGCTATTTTTTTCGCCAAAAAACGGACACCAACTTCTGCAGAAAAAGTGCATACCATTTTTTTTTTCTCGCGAAAAAACGTTTTTTCGCGACATTTTTTTTTCGCGGAAAGATTGAAGCGGTTTTGTCGCGAAAAAAACGGATTTTTCGCGAAATTTTTTGTCTGTTGCGACTGAATTTTGTCTGCTTTCGCTAATCATAGAACTGACCCGCGTTTGAACTTCAGGCACGATCACGTGCCAAAGTCCGAATAAATCAGTAAATCTATTCTTAGAGCGGCATAGGCTAGATCCCCGATCGCGCACGAGTACCGGCGCCCAGACTGCCTTCTTGATCGTGCCTGAAGGTCAAACGCGGGTCAGTTCGACTCCCGCTATTTTCTTCCTGTTTTGCATTAATAATGGACCATGCACTCAAAATTCATCCTTCTGGAGCTTGCACATTTCATACCTGCCAGGTTCACAAAAGTTTCTTAGCTTGAAAAACGTCTACATGGTAACTGAAACATGGGGGCCCAAAGAGACAGGGGCCCAATGACACGGGGGCCCAGTGACACGGGGGCCCAATGACACGGGGGCCCAATGACATGGGGGTTCAAAGACATCATCCCGTTTTCTTACTAGTGTGGGGGCCCAATGACATGGGGGCCCAATGACATGGGGGCCCAATGACACGGGGGCCCAATGACACGGGGGCCCAATGACACGGGGGCTCAAAGACAAAACCCCGGTAGAGGTGTGCTGCAAGACTTTTACCTGGGATAGGTGGAACTGATGAACATGTGAAAACACAAATTTTCCGGCGACTGACGGAAAAGTTGAAACACCAGCATATTAGAGTACTTAGGGTTGCATATGAAAAACTTACTGAACTGTGGGTTTAAAATATTTTGTGTAATGCTTTTAAAACTTTTATCATATTTTAGTGCTCTTTATAATGAAACACTGCTGAAGGTATGATTGCATGATTTATTTTCAGGAATGATTTGTACATATTATTTAGAGTGCAATTAGCGTAATGATAAGAAAGGTACAGGCACATATTTGTATTAAGAAAAGGATGAAACTGATGTGATGGTATACATGACATTATAGTGACGATTGCAGTGGAATGATGTCCCAGATCAGGCAATGTTTATATGGTCATTTCGAATTAGAGATTGTTGAAAATGTTTTTTGTTTTTAATACTTAGACCGTCTATTATGTGTAAACTCTTCTCTTGCGTGTTTTTTTTAAAACTTCTTTGGGAATTTTTTTTCTCCCGGGGAGGGGGAACTGTAAGGAAGCTGAGTGTAAATATTATGGGATGTTTTGATAGTTTGGGGTTGACGGAGTGTGAGCGCGTATGTATCGCACGTGAGAATGTTTTGAGGTGGTCAGGTGAAGTGTGGTCAGTTCAGTACTGAGTTGTGCGGGAGTTTTTGTCACGGGGAGTAGAAGGTGAGCGATAGTGGCAGAGCTCGGATCTGATGTGTGTCGGACGAGCGAGTTTGAAGGGCAGAGAAGAGAGGTTGAGCCCAGAGGTTTTTCATATTCCGCTTTGGCTGATGTAGCGGTCGCTGGTGCTGAGAGATAAAGTGATTCAGAAGGCAGCGTATCTGGTAAGCGGAGAATTCTCGTTTTACTATTTAGACAATTTGTTTGATGGGATAAGTGCTTACCAAAATTGAGATAGAGTTTTTGAGTAGTGTTTGCAAATCTGTGGGTTACAGAGTGATACGCTGCCAGTGGGGAATGAATACAGTTCTGTGGGGGAGAGTTAGAGAGGCCCCGTGAAGAGACTGGTGCCGAGTGGGTCGGGAGAGCGCCAGAGAGAGAAAGCGAAAGTAGTTAGCCTGAGAGATGTCTTTTGTTCCACTGTTAACTGAAAGAAGAAACTAAAGAGTGACAGTGTGTTTTGGAACAGAGAGCCAGAGAGAGAGAGAAAGTTTGTTGTAGACATGTTGGACTATGTGACGCGTGATGACCTGTACGCATGTGTGTGAAGTGAATGGCACGCTGCCGGTGTTTTATGCATGTTTGATCTTCATTGGGCTTATGTCGTTGACAGAGTGAGAAAGAGAAAAAGGAGAAGGGGAAAGAACATGTGGCTTCTGAATTGTCAGATGTGTGTGCTTGAGCGAGCGTTGTTATGTGGTTTCTGTCTCGTCTTCTATTCAGTGTGAGTGAACGTCTTTGTACTGTGTTTCGGTGTGGTGGCATTTTCTTCACAGTATCTTTATCAACACCAAATAGGGCACTGTCTAGTCGCAAAACTAGAACGTTGTCGTATTCATTACCACCTGATGCACAAGGTCGGTCAGAGTTTTTCGAACAAACACAATTACTCCACCTGAGCATCTGCCTCGCCATTATGGCGTGCGAAATAGGCCCAAACAGCGCAGGCAGAATTTGCTCAAGCACGCTAAGAATCGCCCAAGCACTTTTCGCGCTGATTGGCTACTAAAGTGCTCAAGCACTTTAGTGACCAATCAGAGCAAAGATTGCACAGGCAAAAACTGCTTGGGCACTTTGATCGCCGATTGGCCGGTTAATGTGCTTGAGCACTTACCCATAACTATGAATGGAAAACTGATCGGTTGGAAACATCGTCGATTTTCATCTACATTTCATAAACAAATATTACTCAGAGAAATTGTAGTATGCATTGATATAAGTTGTATCATGATATCCCTAAACGTGTTTATTATTCGTCTAACGGATATGTGAGAACGTAACGGATTGCCGGGGTAACTTATAAAGTCTATCCGGCCGGCGCGCCGGGTCTGGCCGGGCGGCGTTCGAAAGGTCAAACTAACCCGCGCTACTTCGGCAGTCCGGCGGTGACTGACGAAGCCTCTCTCACAACACACACCGACACCTTTGCACGTGTATGAAATAAAATGCCGGAGTACTGACAACGGCCCGGAAGTCAGTGGCGAGCACTGAAAGCCTACTTCACATCTCCGGCGAATATGTGAACGGCATGCCGGCTGCTTATCGTCACTTTTGCTTGAGACCACGCCGCACCATTTGCTCACACAAAATTCGTCAGTTCAGTTGTCGGACGTACACGGAGGGTAGTAGCTACGAAACACGTTTTCCGAACTCATTTTGACAAAGAACCTGCCCACTACTTCAAGAGTCACCAGTTGAGAAGGAAACAAATACACAACAAACATGCTCAGACGTTATCCTTGATGTCTGATAACATCTCTGGGTGTAAACGGCTGTTTTATACTAAATAAAACTATAAAGTACGGCAGACCGGCAGCCGCGTACTGAGGTTCAACACCCGCCAAATATCCTACCGACAGTTTTGGGGCATATACGACCGCTCGAGACGCGCGATATCCGACTTTTCGTGGGCCGGTGTGTAACCTACACTGTCCGCTGCACTTGATTATATTTATTTTACCTACAACAGCTGCGAGCATCCACAGACGCTCAAAGAAACCAAGGACTCGACATTTAATCATATTTGTAATGAATTTTGTGTTCCGTTTTCAGGTGACTTTTTTCTTGCGTTGAGCAGGTTGTTCGCACAAAGGCCGCGTTTGAAAAGCCGGTGTGCGTTCGGGAGACGTCTTTCGAAACGAAGTTTCGCGTGCATTCGGTACACACACTGATTTACACGGTCACTGAGTCAGCTGCATTGTTTACATCTGGATCCCGCACAGACTGAGGAGGTACACGCTCAATGTGCTCTGGAATTTTCCTCGCAGCGGCTGGGCGTGATCGTGACCGTGACCCCGCGGCCAAAGCGCTGTTCAGTTACAGCTGGTCTACCAAACTAGAAGGGAAGGGTGGATTTGTCTTAGGTTGATGAATGGCCGTTAGCACCAGTTACATGTTTGTGAGCATTGAGCTGCTTGGTTGACGACACAATTTATTTCGTTGCCATAATTCGTGAGCTAACCCGAGTGTGTTCTCCAAATATTCCAGTCTCAGTTTTCGTAAAAGTATCATGATTGGTCGGAATAGTGCTTGCGCAAATTACTAACCAATCGGCGATCAAAGTGCCCAAGCAGTTTTTGCCTGTGCAATCTTTCCTCTGATTGGTCACTAAAGTGCTTGAGCACTTTAGTAGCCAATCAGCGCGAAAAGTGCTTGGGCGATTCTTACAGTGCTTGAGCAAATTCTGCCTGCGCTGTTTGGGCCCAAATCGCACGCCATAGCTGTCCTGATCCGCATGCCGTCCGCGACCCCGCCATGGTCCGCCGACCACCAGTTTATCACCTTTGTAGTAAGCATTGATGTCATCCTTACGGTACTTTCGTAGTGTCTGTCACTGACTGGTGGTCAGGTCGGCCGATACTGCGATACCTTTCGCCTGAGCGCCTCACGACCTTTGGTTAGCACGTCCATCTTGTCCGGCCACCTGGCAAACTTAGCGATGAGCGGTCTCGGTTTACTGTTGTCGGTGCCGCTTGCCTTGTCGCCGATCCGATGTGCACGGATGATGTCCTCAGGTTTCCACTCTTTATCAGGCATGGCCTCGCACAGCATGTCCACCACCTTCCTAGTGCAGACGTCGAAAGTTTCGTTTGCAGATTCAGACACACCAAAACTGAACATCTGAGATTGTCCCACCTGGAAAACGCCTCCTTTTTTTTTCGAGGTCCTCCTGCAATTTCCCCAGTCTACTTTCTACTGCAAACTGTCAACTGCAGCCGTGTGTTCGCCCGATTTCACCGTCATGGTTTCAGTGGCACTCTCAACCGCTTCCGTCCTTTCAAGCAGGTCGGCCACTTCTTCATGCATTGAGTCAAGAGATTTACTCATGTCGACTATTTGTTCCCGCACGGAATCGATGCATTGGCTTAGTTTGAGTTCATGATCAGCAAACATGTGTTGTAGTTGTTGCATCTACTGCATCATCGTCTGCACGCTGGCAAGAAGACCGACGTTGTTATCAGTAGCGTTGTTTCCCGTGGGGGTGGGGCTGATCGTACCCGGGGTGCCGCTGTCGCCGCCGTTACCTTGTGTTGTGTCGCCAGGTCCCGCATTCTGCCCCACATCGCCACATTGCATCAACAATGAACTGACGATGAAAACAGCAACACACGTTGACACAAAGGTAGATGGGCGCAGCATGTTGCAGCGGGTGAACGGACCAGGTGAATTGTCACGCTTGTAACAGGCGTAGGTCCAAAAGAATAGAGGACATGATTCACGCAAACACACCGTGTCAGAGCTCATACTGTCGCCGTACATGTGCACGAACTGGAAACACCTCGACCGTGACGGGCCTGAGTTTGCTTTGTCAAACATGAATGACATCTAAGTCCAGTAAAACAGACCTTAAACCGCTCGAAACTCACAGCCAACACTCGGCATGATTCCGTGTAGCGGTCTGACAGATTTGTAATGTTCCTTAGCCGGTGTTGTGAACGAAATTTATAAAAGTTCATCAGAATTCATGAGAATGCTTGTGTCTTCACCGTTGAGTATCCCTCACCTTAGAGAGAGAGAGAGAGACAGACAGACAGACAGACAGACAGACAGACAGAGAGACAGACAGACTAAGAGAGACTGAGACAGAGTTTGTTAGTTAGGGCTTTACGCAGAGAGAGAGAGAGATTTCTCACCTGTTCAGTCTCGGGGTCGGTACTTAAAGCTGTCATCAGTCGCTGGGATGTGATGTTTGGCAGCATCAGTATTCTTGTCACGTTGACGGACGCCAGGTCTGACACCAGGTCTTTCACGGTATCACCGGCCTTCTTCAGCTGTTTCACGGCTTGCTTCACTCTTGTCACTATCAGTTCGTCCGTGGTGAGCTGGGTGCTGGCTCCCACTGATTTCACTTCACCAACTATCATACCGTAATTACGACTTATTATCAACACGTCAAGTTCCCCGTCCGGATTACCCAGGGTGGCGGGTCGTGGGAGCAGGCGGGTAGCTGCTGCAGTGATTGGATCGACTTGGTTGTCCAGGTATTTCCTGAACTGTAACTGGGACAGTACCATCATGACCTCCTGCCTCCTCTCCGCCAGTTGCCGAATGGACTGCAGAACTTTCTGCAAGGCGCGATCCTCTCTAACGTCTCTGTCACCAACCCGGGGCATGGGTTTACCAGGCTGGTCACTAGGGGGCACTGGTTGGTCAGGCCACACTCGGGATGCTAGAGGTGGGGGGTTAGGCTGAGGGGGAGGACCGCTGAGAACGGGGTTAACGGGAACGGGGTTAACGGGAACGTGACCGGGCTTTTTTGAAACGAGTACGGTCTGTCCGGCCACACTCTCAACCTCGTACGGCACTCTGTTGAAGTGAAGCGGAGGGAGAAAGTAGGTTTGGCTGTGGAGGTTGGGGTACCAGTCATCTACAGACTGAAGCCAGAGGTTTTCGGCATCTACTACCGGACAGTTGCTTCCGACGTGTACCAGTTGTTGACATCTACTGCATTGGTGAGCGGTACAGCCCGAGTCTGTGTGTCCTAGTTGTTGACATTTGCTGCACCGCAGGACGGAACAGTTGCTTGGTTCATGTCCTCTCTGCATACATTTATAGCATCTGGCATTTGACATGTTGTCTGAAATACAGGAAAAAAGTTCAAATTCTCTCTCTGTCTCTGTCTCTGTCTCTCTCTCTCTCTCTCTCTCTCTCTCTCTCTCACACACACACACACACACACACACACACACACACACACACACACACACACACACACACTGTCTTTGGTGTTCCCTCTCAGTTAGCAAACAATTACTTTACTGGATTTAAACCCCGCACGGTAACACAAGAGACAAGTTGCCTGTAAAGTAAACATCCTTATATCAGTTAATATAACAGCTCAGCACACTCAAATGAAATGACACTAATCGCATACAATGAATATTTTCATAGTCTATATAGTAACATAACATCATCCTACGATTGAGAACAGTTTTCTTTCTGAAACTTGTTCTCATAGTGGCCAGTTCAAACAGCAGCAAACATACAACAAACAACACAACCAACAACAGTAACAACAAACACCCTTTAAATATTCTTCCTTATTTCGAAAGAAGATTCATGTTGTGTGATGTGTTTCACCCGCTGATGTGTTTTATGTTTAGTTCAAGCGAATTGTCGTTAGTAGTCCGTAAAGATTTCAGTCTCTACATCACCAGAGAATTCGCCTATGTCAGTTACGATCTCAAGTCTGTAAAACAACAATGACGGACTGACGTTACGATCTCAAGTCTCTAACACAGCAATGACGGACTGACGTTACGATCTCAAGTCTGTAAAACAACAATGACGGACTGACGTTACGATCTCAAGTCTGTAACACAGCAATGACGGACTGAGGTTACGATCTCAAGTCTCTAACACAGCAATGACGGACTGAGGTTACGATCTCAAGTCTGTAGCACAGCAATGAAGACTGATGTTACAGATTCAATTATGTAGCACAGCAATGACTGACTGAGGTTACGATCTCAAGTCTGTCAATTTTAACTGTTGTTCGTTATTTCGCGACATTACATGAGAGGACAAATTATTTCTGTTGGAATGGGCACATGTCCGTACAATAAAATCTGATTAGTCTAATCTGTCATTAGTACTGGTCATACGATGTTCAGCTGAGATCACGTTGGTTGCTTTTTATATCCAATTCTCCCCCCCCCCCCCTTGTTTTATCATCGTCAGTTTGTAACATGTATTTACCCTGAGACCTTGTGAAACCTTGTGAATAAGACTGCGATTGACTATTGCACTGTTGTAAGTACTGTACTGTTGCAGTGTTATGAGTGCTGTACTATTGTACTGTAAGTACTGTGCTACTGGACTGTTGTAAGTACTGTGTTGTTGTACTGTTGTAAGTACTGTACTATTGTACTGTAAGTACTGTGCTACTGGACTGTTGTAAGTACTGTGTTGTTGTACTGTTGTAAGTACTGTACTATTGTACTGTAAGTACTGTGCTACTGGACTGTTGTAAGTACTGTGTTGTTGTACTGTTGTAAGTACTGTACTATTGTACTGTAAGTACTGTGCTACTGGACTGTTGTAAGTACTGTGTTGTTGTACTGTTGTAAGTACTGTACTATTGTACTGTAAGTACTGTGCTACTGGACTGTTGTAAGTACTGTGTTGTTGTACTGTTGCAAGTAGTGTATTGTTGCCCTGTTGTAAGTACTGTACTGTTGCAGTGTTATGAGTGCTGTACTATTGTACTGTAAGTACTGTGCTACTGGACTGTTGTAAGTACTGTGTTGTTGTACTGTTGTAAGTACTGTACTATTGTACTGTAAGTACTGTGCTACTGGACTGTTGTAAGTACTGTACTGTTGCAGTGTTATGAGTGCTGTACTATTGTACTGTAAGTACTGTGCTACTGGACTGTTGTAAGTACTGTGTTGTTGTACTGTTGTAAGTACTGTACTATTGTACTGTAAGTACTGTGCTACTGGACTGTTGTAAGTACTGTGTTGTTGTACTGTTGCAAGTAGTGTATTGTTGCCCTGTTGTAAGTACTCTGCTAAGTAGTGTACTGTTGCATTGTTGTAAGTAGCGAGTACTGTAATATTGTACTGCAAGTACTGTCTTGTTGTACTGTTGTAAGTACCGTACTGTTGCAAGTACTGTACTGTAGCACTGTTATACCTACTGTACTATTGTACTGTAAGTGCTGTGCTATTGCACTGTTGTAAGTACTGCATTGTTGTCCTGTTGTAAGTACTGTACTGTTGCACTGTTATGAGTACTGTACTGTTGCACTGTTATGAGTACTGTACTATTGTACTGCAAGTGCTGTGTTGTTGTACTGTAGTAAGTACTGTGTTGTTGTACTGTTGTAAGAAGTGTATTGTTGCCTTGTTGTAAGTACTGTGTTGTTGTACTGTTGTAAGTACAGTGAAGTCCGGCTGTAGTGATAGACCCATGTAGTGATAGTCCGGCTGTAGTAATAGAATTTCTTGGTCCCGGTCCCGGTTGTTCATGTTCTTTGTTAACTTAGTCCGGTTGTAGTGATATTTTTCAGTGATAGTCCGCTTGTAGTGATACTATTTTCAAGTCCCGGGGAAGCTAAAGTCCGGCTGTAGTGATAATGTTCGAGAGTAATCTCCCTTTACCAAAATGGCGAGCAAACGCCAGCAACGCAATGTGCTTAGCCCTTGGGACCAAATTTTTTTTATCACTACATCCGGACTATTACTACATCCGGATGTCCGGTTATAGTGATATTTTTGTAGGTTTTATCACTACATCCGGACGTCCGGTTATAGTGATATTTTTGTAGGTTTTATCACTACATCCGGCCAATCGCTTGTAGTTGTAGTGATATCTTCAAAGCTGATTAAAGACTAAATTTCATTCCTAAAAAATCTGACGATTTTTCATTTAACCCGTATTTCTAAGTGGCCCTTCTCTCTCTCTCTCTCTCTCTCTCTCTCTCTCTCTCTCTCTCTCTCTCTCTAAAACACGCACACACACACACACACACACACACACACACACACACACACACACACACACACACACACACACCGGCTGTTGAACTGCTAGGACGGGGGTAGGTTAACACAGGACATTTGCAAGCCTGACAAAGACGACAGAAGAAACGTCACAAAACGAAATCAATAGTGGTTCCAAAATCACCTTATTACTGCCTTGAGGCTAGTTTACCAAATGTGCCGCCGCATGTGGCAATAAAAGCTTTGAAGATATCACTACAACTACAAGCGATTGGCCGGATGTAGTGATAAAACCTACAAAAATATCACTATAACCGGACGTCCGGATGTAGTGATAAAACCTACAAAAAATATCACTATAACCGGACATCCGGATGTAGTAATAGTCCGGATGTAGTGATAAAAAAATTTGGTCCCGAGGGCTATCACTACATCCGGACTTCACTGTAGTGTATTGTTGCCTTGTTGTAAGTACTGTGTTGTTGTACTGTTGTAAGTAGTGTATTGTTGCCTTGTTGTAAGTACTGTGTTGTTGTACTGTTGTAAGTAGTGTATTGTTGCCTTGTTGTAAGTACTGTGTTGTTGTACTGTTGTAAGAAGTGTATTGTTGCCTTGTTGTAAGTACTGTGTTGTTGTACTGTTGTAAGTAGTGTATTGTTGCCTTGTTGTAAGTACTGTGTTGTTGTACTGTTGTAAGAAGTGTATTGTTGCCTTGTTGTAAGTACTGTGTTGTTGTACTGTTGTAAGTAGTGTATTGTTGCCTTGTTGTAAGTACTGTGTTGTTGTACTGTTGTAAGAAGTGTATTGTTGCCTTGTTGTACGTACTGTGTTGTTGTACTGTTGTAAGTAGTGTATTGTTGCCTTGTTGTAAGTACTGTGTTGTTGTACTGTTGTAAGAAGTGTATTGTTGCCTTGTTGTAAGTACTGTGTTGTTGTACTGTTGTAACTACTGTGTTGTTGTACTGTTGTAAGTAGTGTATTGTTGCCTTGTTGTAAGTACTGTACTGTTGCACTGTTATGAGTACTGTACTGTTGTACTGCAAGTACTGTGTTGTTGTACTGTTGTAAGTACTGTGTTGTTGTACTGTTGTAAGTACTGTATTGTTGCCCTGTTATAAGTACTGTACTGTTGCACTGTTATACCTACTGTACTATTGTACTGCAAGTACTGTGCGATTGGACTGTTGTAAGTACTGTGTTGTTGTACTGTTGTAAGTAGTGTATTGTTGCCTTGTTGTAAGTACTGTGCTATTGTACTGTAATGAGTACTGTAGTATTGTACTCTAAGTACTGTGTTGTTGTACTGTTGTAAGTACTGTACTGTTGTACTGTTGCAACTACTGCACTACTGCACTGTAAGTCCTGAGGTATTGAATTGTTGCAAGTACTGTTCTGTTGCACTCTTGTAAGTACTGTATTGTTGTCCTGTTGCAAGTTCTGTACTGTTGCACTGTCATAAGTACTGTACTATTGCATTGTAAGTACTGCACTGTTGCCCTTTGTAAGTTCTGTACTGTTGCAGCTACGGGATTTTCTTTTTCCCTTTTTTTTCCCGACGTATCCCTCACCAGCCAATCTTTGAAACCTCCCGAATTTAGACACTCTGTCCTTCCTCTCTTCTCTCAGCTGACTTCTAAGTTCGGCCCTTTCCTCTATATCTTCTGTTTATACCCTCACTCACGTCTGCACTACCAGTGGTTAGGAATAAGTGATGTTGGGCATATGCTGCGAACTGGTTTATTGCGCCTAGGAGATGATCAGTTGCAATATTTGCGCTTAGTGATAATGCTTCCTTTAAAATCAAGTTCAATGTTTAGTTTTTAAAAAATGTATATCAGCTATTTGTACCAGGTCACACTATCCGGCCCTTGACAACTAATTATCAACACTGACTATTCATATTGGCTGTATCTCAATGTTCACTAGGTAGCAATGGTGACTGGCCCGTGTTGCTGGCACGAAGAGAACTGGACAGATCGAATACAGAAAATCACAAGGATTCAAAAAGACCTTAATATTGCAGGTAAAATTTGTATTGTGAAATCGCTCTTACTGTCTCAGTTTACCTATGTTATGCATGTTAGCGATACCAAAAGAGTCTTAAACAAGGTCAATACAGTACTGTTTCGTTTTATTTGGAAAAAGAAATTTACGAACACAAAAGCTTTTGAGAAAGTTACGTGTGTTATCTTGTGTACAGGACCTGAAGATGTCGGTCTAAAAGTGGTTAACGTGGCGCACTTGCAGGCTTCTTTCATATTATCACTGTATTATCGCTGTATTATCACTGTATTATCGCTGTATTATCGCTGTATTATCGCTGTATTATCGCTGTATTATCGCTGTATTATCACTGTATTATCGCTGTATTATCACTGTATTATCACTGTATTATCACTGTATTATCGCTGTATTATCACTGTATTATCGCTGTATTATCGCTGTATTATCACTGTATTATCGCTGTATTAAAGCTGTAAACACTGGTGGGGGAGGCGGAAAGATGTCAGCTCCAGGTATTGGAAGCTATCAATGTGTTTGCGGTATGTCCTGACGTCTAGTATTCCTTCTCTGTGGGATCTGTGTTTCTTTGTTGTTGTTTTTTTTTTTTTTCTAAATACCTACCACAGCTAGAATCCGTCGTCCGTGTATCTTCCTTGTCAGTTGATTTTCTCCCGATCTGTGAATGTGTTCTCGTCTACCATTGTTCCTATGCAACTGCTTCTGGTGAGACTCTGGAGCCCATTGCTACCCCCCCCCCACCCCTCCCCCTCACTGTTGTATGTGTCGCATGACGTCATTTATTTAAATCTATATTTAAATGACGTTGTTTGGTATGAATTTTAGCTCCACACTTTAACCTTCTTTTATGCACACGTGTCCTAAACTTAGCCACCTGCAACTTGACTAAACTGTTGCGACTAGCAGTGTAATCACTTCTCAGCAATTTTCAGACTGTTCATTGTTCGTGTTCTTTCGTGATTAGGATAAGCCATCAGTGTTTATCTTTATTTAGAGCATCAGTCTTGCATTGAAACCGCTGACAATTGCAGGCATTTTGTGTGCAGTAAAGCGTTTGTGGTGTTTGTTGTCATCGACATGTGAGATTTGACAAGATGTCACGTCAGTGACGCAGACTCAATTCAGACGTTTCTTTCTGCTTGTTTCTTGTCTAGGATAAGGGTTTTGTGTTTTCTGTTACAAAAGCATCAGTCTCCCTTTGAAACTTCTTAAAATTACAGGTATTTTGTGTGCAGCAAGGCGTATGGGGCGCGCACTGTCAGTGACGCTTTGTACAAATGGAGAAAATGTCACGTGACGTCGACCCTGAGCTTAAATCTGCGGGGGCTACGGATAAATTTCATTAAAATGTGCTAAAGAATCACCAGAAAATAATGTGGTGCTTTTGTCCGGTGTGTAACGATTTACACATACGGCCTCTTTAAGCACCCTAACTAATATAATCCAACTTGATATAGAAACCTAGTGTATTTTCTCCAGAAAACGTGGAAAGTCTTGCTGGCACCGCACATCAACATACAGGTTTATGGAATGGAATAAAAAGATGAAATGCATGTGTCCTCCCTTTTAAGTTGTTTCTCTATAGAGAAACAACTTTATACGATGGGGCAGATTTTGCTACGCCCAGCAGCAAGTGTCAGTAGTACAAAACAAGGCTGTGACGTTTCTCCACACAATACATACTTTCGCGCACACAGTGACGTAACGAAATCTGCGTCATAGACACCTTACGTGCACACTATGCTGCTGCGTTCTTTTTGGCGGGAGTTGTGAGACGTGTGTGTGGACGGATGTAATGATGGCTAAACCACCTCGTTGGAGGGCTTTTTACTTTGAGATAAAGTGGGCAGTCATATTCTCCAGAGCTACCTTTCACGATTTTTATCCTGCCGCATTTTTAGAACAGTTATCGCTCATTAAACAAAAATCGGTCATGTTACGTATTTTTACGAAAAAAATTGTTCAAATGGCTTCATTTTCTGAACTTTGGAAGATCTTGCAATTATACTGACTGTTTTCGTAACACAGCTCTGTAGCTCTGACAGGTTTTGTGTAAAAAAACATATTTCCGAGGTAGGGGCGGTTTGCATATAAGGCCAAATATCTAAGACTCCTTCAAATTACTCATCATTCCGGTATTTATGTCACTTGTGACGACTGCACATATGACATGAACTACTGCACTATTATAGCTTTAGTATTAAGAATAACAGAGCTTTTTGATACACACATATTTTCATGTTTGTTTGGTGGTTGTTGTTTTTTTTTTTTTTGGGGGGGGGGGGGGGGTAGATCAACATAAAGGCGATTTTACGGGTTTTTTTCCCGTACCCTGTGCTAGTGTTTTCAGGATGGTTGGATAGGAGGCTGCTGAACAATTCACAGTCAACAGGTAACCCCGCCCACACTCTCATTACAAAATAAAACATATATAACCAAATGTCAATCATGCCTAATGGTGGGTTCCAGAACCCTGATGTTTTGGCTCCTACCAAAAATTATTAGTTCATTGAGTGGAGATCACATGGAGAGCATTTCATACTGTTGTCAGGATGGTCCCCATCCGAGCCAAATTTGACTAAAATCTGCCGGACTATAGTGATGATTATCAGACTTGACGCGAGGTACTGATACGTGCACTTACCGCCCTTCGGCGTCTAGGGTAAAGTAACTCTGACCTTCGCCTTCATCTGTAAAGAACTTCTGTAGCAGTGCTGTCAAGTCAACGAAGTTTCCTTCCCGAATTCTTTTTCTTTCATTTCGGAGCGTACAGTGATGTGCAGGGGGTCAAGGGGATCGCCTTTTTTATGACGGCCGATTTCTGCGCCTCGAGTGTACGTATGCACGCCAACATTTTGGCTGTTGTGGGGCACTGATGGCTTACCTTCCGCCACTGGCGCCGACTGTGATGGTGGGGCCTCTCTCCCTGTTGGTTCCCCTGGCCCTGCATCGTCGGACTGTCCCTGGCGTCGACGCTTGGGCGGGGGGGAGTCACCGCTCTGGTGGCTAGTTTTGGGCATTTTCCGAGTCTGCACAATTAAAACGTTTCTCATCAAACCCATATCAGGAATCAGTATACCGAGAATTCAGTCGGACTGACCGTGTCCTCTAGTACGCCCCACACCAGACGGTGCACCTTTGTTTTGTAATGCATGTGTTACGCGATATACGTGTACCTGCGTAGTTCATGTACTGCGCATTTTTTTTGCGTAGTTCATGAACTGTCCAACGCTGTTGCATAGTTCATGAACTGTGCAACGATGCTGCGCAGTTCATGAAATACGCAAAGTAGAACTGCTCATTACATGAACTGCCCAAAGGGTGTAATCTCGGTGCTGAACACGAATCGTAGATTGCGAATTTCATGAACTATGCAATGTCGCTGTTTATCTTTATTGCCACAGAAAAAAAAAAAAAACCCACTAAATTCTGATCTCATCCAATCTCAATCGAAACTATAGCGGAATATTCTTGCAAGTAATACTGGTGCAATCTCTTTTGTTTTTGAAACATTTGCACCTGATTTTAAGACATCCTGTCTTGCAAGAGCATTTCACCTTTCCCTGACCCTCACCCACCGACAACAGGCGAACAGCTGTACGGATGGACATCTCATCTGATGGGATCATGTCGCATGTAATCTTATTAAACTTTGTCATTTCAATTTGGTTTCGTGCAAATACCCCCGATAAAACCCCAGCTTTTGTTCCTATTTTGAACCCTCTCTTACTTTTTTCTATGACAACACCAATCAGGTTGAGTGGATCCCCCCTCCCCCGATCAAACTCAGACACTGGTACAAGAACGTTATCGCCAACATCAAGAGCCTTCATTTTCGCAACTGATCGGTCGAGCATTCTTTTTGCTTGTCGTTTTAGACCATGTGCTGCAGCTGCTCTGATACTATGAAAATGGTCATTTTGATTTTCATCTGCCTCTGTCGCGTCACTCTGAGTCTGATCTGTCTCTGTCGCGTCACTCTGAGTCTGATCTGTCTCTGTCGCGTCACTTTCAGTCTCGTCGGTGTTTGTTGCGCCAAGCTGATTTCCAAAATTGTCTGTTGCGTCGGTATGAGTCTCATAATAATCGTCTGTGTCCATGTCTTCTTCTATTGCCCCCTTTGCATGAGCAGCACCCTGTTCTCTCTGTCCAGCCTGCCATGCAACGTCAATATGTCCGTGATGTCTCGTGATGTCATTCTGTCCGTCATGCTCCATGAGGTATGTAACCTCAATCTGTTCCTCGTGGGTGAGGTTTTGTCCACTCTGCAGCAAGACCTCAATGACGTCAGTCAAGCCGTCAGTCTGTCCAACATGTACTGGGATGTCAGTCTGGTCTGGGTCAGTTTGTCATACGATCCAATCCAGCAGTGGACACGACCGCAAAGCTGTTCTTGATATGATAAACTTCCCGGTCTTCTTTTTTGCCTGTAAGAGGCCTTCGTAAAATCTCTAAAACTTTTTTTTTCATAGTCATCAGACCACAAGCCTCGCGTCGAGTCATTTGTATTGACACTCATCTTGCTTCAGAATCAGAGAATCAACTGAGGCTGAGAATGCTTAGGCTTTTGCAGCACTGGGCGTCAAAATAATGTTAAACGTGAATACTGAATTATGTTCAGATGTCGGTCTCTGGTAAAACTCCCTAGTTCATGAAATTCGCAATCTGCGATTTGTGTTCACCACCGAGATTACACCCTTTGCGCAGTTCATGTAATGAGCAGTTCTACTTTGCGTATTTCATGAACTGCGCAGCATCGTTGCACAGTTCATGAACTATGCAACAGCGTTGGACAGTTCATGAACTACGCACAAAAAAACACAAAAAAATGCGCAGTACATGAACTACGCAGGTACACGTATATCGCGTAACACACGTACAGATATCGCGTATAGACTAATTTTATTGTGTGTTTATTTGAACTATTCATGTGTGATGCCTAATCATTGACTGATTTATTATTATTATTGTTTCGGACAATTAAAATTTCCTTTCAACAGATTACCTCAACCTGCGGGTTATGTCTAGCTCTGTCCTAAATAAGAATACTATCCACAACGCCACAGAGGACAACATGACCGAAACCGATAACTTCAGAAAGACGTGTACCATCCAAAGGGAGCCCCCTCCCCCCCCCCCCTCGAATTATGAAGCATGCTCCAAAGGGCTATGACCCCCTATATTCTTAGTTCAGTATTCTCCCCGATCACGCATGGCCGTGCGAACTGTATCGGATATCGTGTTCACAAGAAAGTAAACACACAAACAGACTGGCCAGTCAGCATGTCAGACAAATAGACTCACTGAGCCACCTTACTGAGCCGCTGTGATGTCATAACACGCCTGGTCACGCTTGCTTACCTCCCCGGAATAACCTTGACCTCGCATCAATTAGACTCCAGAGTGCAGTCCCTTTTCGGCGGGGCGTGAAAATGTGACTGCTTACACCCAGCGCCATTTTCAAAAATGGCGATTTTTTTTTTTTTTTTAGAAAAGCAGAGACTTGTGTGTCATATGATTCGATTTGAAACGAAGTCTTGAATATCCAACCACTTTTCGTTTGGGCAAAATCTTTGCCAGCGGACAATTATTGTTGCGCTTTGATGGCACTGTTTACGTGGTACACTGATCCAACAGGATGTGAGTAAACGGCAAGGGGGTTGCACTCTGACAGGCAAGGGTGTTGCACTCTACAGGCAAGTATTACTGCACGGTGCAGACGATCACGTACCTGCCTTTGTGGTGGAATAAGAGACGATTACAAAAGCATACACACCCGTGCTCTAGGACTGAATGTAATAATAGATCTGTCCATTCAGACAGAGACATGTTATGTATGTCTCTGATTCAGAAACACGCCTACTTTCACTCTGAAGACAGCCTGCCATCACTTGCGCCACTGAGGATCCCTCTGGGTTCAAAGCTGGTCAAGGATGACATAGTGTGCGACCTTGTGTTTGAGAGCACCGAGACAATTTAGGCCCGTCACGGTAGCGCAGTGAGCGCCATTTCCCCCACCGTGCACAGAGGTACTTTCCACTGAAAGACTCTGTGCCCCAGAGAGTGCGCATCAATAGAAATACCACTTGCTTCTACTGGCTGGGGGCCATTGAAATTTGTTATGGCTGTTCCTCGTTTCCTCGTCTTTTATATCACCCTTGAATGGTAGCCGGAAAAAGAACGCTGAACCCCTTAACACCCACCCACCCGTCACTCGCGTGATTAGCGACAGACACTCGCTGTTGACATTGAAGAATTCCTTTTCAGTGGAAACTTGAAGCCTCAGCTCCATTGTGTGACGAACCAACGAGCCTGTTCAAGTGTGGCCCTGACACCACGCAGCACGTATAACCCGAGCCTCACCGGTTGCCAGTGGCGACTGCACTCGCATGTTTACCGGCGTGCCCAGCACAGGTGACCTTCGACCCACTCCGTTCCGTCTCAGGCACAGGTCGCAACTGAACTGTCCAGATTTCAGCGGCTTTGATTCCGTGACTTTTATTTGCACCCACTGCACAGAAGCGGCAGTGTGCACAGACTGGAGCGGTGAAAACTGTCGCATTCACCAGCTCAGTACATTTTCGTGGTGAATGCGACAGGTTTTTTTAGATTTTTAGGTACGAGTGTACGAACATGTAAATAGGTGGAATGAGTGTGCATGGCCGTATGAGTGAGTGTTTGGCATATTTTATGTTTTTATGAGAGACCACAAAGCAATGTTCCTCTTTTGGAAATTTAATAAATGTCTTATGTCTTATGTCTTATGTCTTTTCACCGCTTCTGTGCACACTGTGAAATAACACGGGGACCTCAAAGTTGTTCGCAACTGTCCACTATCGTTGTCACCGAGTATTTTTGTTTGTTTGTTTTTTTTTCCTTCTTAGGTATCACTTAGCTCGGGTCGGTCTCGGTTAGCCCGACTTGGCCGTCGCAGGGGCCTAGAATAGCGACGGAACAGGGTTGGGCCCTAAACTGCTCGAAAACTAAAAAAAAAAAAACAAAAAAAACCAACAACAACAACAACAAAACCCACATACGAAAAAATCAACCGAAGCTGGATACGGGAAGAGGAGAATGTGTGTGTGTGTGTGTGTGTGTGTGTGTGTGTGTACCGGTGTGTGTGTACCGGTGTGTGTATGTGTGTGTGTGTGTGTGTGTGTGTGTGTACCGGTGTGTGTGTGTGTGTGTGTGTGTGTGTGTGTGTGTGTGATGGGGGGGGGGGACGGCCTCAGCTAGGTCAGGCCTGTATCCTGTAACACGTGTCAAGTGCCTGATTGTTCTTTTGTACCTGCTGAACGCCGAGTGTTTAATGCTTCACTGAATACCTAACGGACCTCATCGTTAAGGTAAAACGTTTAAAATTTCTGAACACACAGTTCGGGCTATATGCCAAATGCAACCAATACTGTTATAACAACACAACCAGTTTTTTTTTTCATAACAAAACAGGCGGGTTGGATTCCTACAACTGAGAGGGGTGAGGGGGGGGGGGAGGTCCTAAGGAGGCCTGAATACCGTCAGGATTTCGTATACTTGACGCAGTTAATCTTTAACTGACACACACACACACACACACACACACACACACACACACACAGAGTCACACACACACACAGTCACACTGACACACATAGAGTCACACACACACACACACACACACACACACACACACACACACACACACACACACACACACACACACGCGCGCGCGCGCGCGACAGTACGCACGGCCCGGTGTGCACTGACGTGGCGTGCGAATCGGTCATTGTTTTCGGTCAGCATGGATTTTCCACACCGGTGATCCACAAATATTTTAGAGGTGCGTGTTTCATTTCAGAAATCGGTTTGTGTTACACTGAACTGCCTTTTCGGCTCCAGTCTGTCTGTCACGGTCGAGTTTGATCAAGAACTTATCAATAAACACACACTCCTGGGTTCAAGTGTCACGTTCAAATGCAGAGTGTTGTGACATAACTTGCACTATGATTTAATAGGCCCGTAGCCGCTTTACTTCCATTACTCAGTGCATATGCACTATGTGTAGAGGGGTGTATCAGGGGGGAAAAAAGTATAGTGCAGCACCGCATGAGATTTGAGCCCGGGCAAATTTCTTGCATCACTGATACGTTTTAGAACTACTCTCCTTGCTACACAAAAGATGTATGTAACATACGAGTGTACATGGACATAACAGAACTAAACAAACAAGCAATACAAACAACACAACTGCACGAGATTTGAGCCCAGGCAAATTTCTTGCATAACTGATACGTTTCAGAACTACTGACTCTCCTTGCGCTGCTACACAAAAGATGTATGTAACATACGAGCGTACATGGACATAATAGAACTAAACAAACAATACAAACAATA